>JAPZDY010000024.1:7354784-7389454 GCA_029783645.1 Ctenochaetus hawaiiensis
CTTCATTCTCAGACCTCCGCCCCTCGGCGCACAGAACCGGCGCAAGTGGATTTCCTATCTTACACTTGTGACAAAAACGCCGTTTGCGCGCGGTGTAAGATAGCGATGACACCTGCGCCACTGGCGCGCCGCTTTTGCGCCGGGTGTAAGATAGGGCCCATTATGTTATTCAGTGCATAAATTCATGCATACATTTTATGAATGGCTGTGCTTCTACCTTGAAAAATGAATGTTGAAGTGCAGTTGCAAAAGTTCCCACATAAAATTAATCATTTTATTGGACAAATATTGGATGTTATTTATTTACACAGCTCTGGGCTTAATACAGTGCATTTTTAAAAACAATTTTCAGAGTTTTTCGCACTGCAAGTGTATGTGAGGCAGATAATCACATATTATCACAGCATTTAAACCCTCCATATCTAGAATTAAACACTGTGGAATAAACACTGGTGCCGCCTAAGCCATTTATAAGCCTGTGTTCGAGTTTCGTGTGCCCAGAACACCATTGTAATGTGCAGCAGAAAATGAATGAAAAAGTAATTTCCCTCAGAAATCCTTCACCAGAAACTGAGCAAAGGGATTCACTTTCTAATCCTCTTTCAAAATGTCCATAAATGCTTTGGCACTGCTAACAGTGGTCATGTATGTCTAATCTATATGAAACTTCAGCTGCATGTTTTACAGGGCCTGCCCCTGCTCTCCCTCCACTGTCCCCGACAACAACATTTCCTCACAAGTAATCCCGCCAAATCTCACAGCCTGACCGCGTGATCAGAGCACAACCTGGGCCCTGTTACAGTTATCAGCCCTGACCGCATTATACTGGAAGTCTGCCACTTTCTTTGCTGTGCCAGAAAAACAAAACTCAGATCTCTGTAGATGCACAAACACACATCCACAAGCACAGAATGCCACCGAATTTTAGGCAAACTGTTCTCGATATTCCAGCTTTTCTTTTGTCCAGGAAATTAGCAAGTCAGTTGTGACTGTGCCTCACCAGGATGACATAAACTGTTTGAGATTGTTGCATGACAAATAATTCAGCATTTAAGCTTTAACATTTGAACACACTAACTCGCCATTTCCATTTCTATTGTCTTTATGAGAAAGAGCTGTTCAGAAATGCAAACTGCCTTACCATGCACACACACACTAACACTCATGCACACACACACACACACCTTCGTCTACCTACATATCCGTTAATTTGGGTCACTGTGTCACCACAGTGGAGACCAAGGTCCTCTCATTACCGCCGCGATATAAGCTAATGCATCACTGTCCATATGTACACCATGGGGGGAAAAAAAGAACAGGCCGAGTAAAAAGAAGTGTGATTGGTTTAATGCAATTATGGAAAAGTTTAACCTGGATGATATAGCAGAATTGTCATATTTTATGGCTTTCAATATACCTATGAATGGGGCACAGAGGGGGAAAGGGAAGGCTGTTCTTTGATGCTTACAGAGGGACCATCAATGATTTTCATTTCACAGCCTGGTGAGCACATTTACTGTGGTCTTGATAAGGACGGGAGTGAGAGCAAAAGGGGTCAGCTTCACCCCGAGCACCTGATAAGATGGTGGCTATCATCTGGTCTGAGCCATTGACCAGTATATTATACTGTAAAAGCTCAAAAGTCGCCATTGTTTGACGTTGATTGAGCGTTAATGAATAGAAAATGAGTTACCTGTTGCTCAAATGCTACCAAATAAACCTGAGTGAATGATGGCCGGATAAACTAGAGGATTTCATTGAAACCGAAGCTAAGTGCTGAAATTACGTGATATTGTATGAAATGATATATATTTGAGTCACTCAGGCTAACAGGGGCACACATTTAAATTCCACCAGGTGTTTGAACAAATATTAAAAGCAAAAAACAACCCAAAGAAGTATATTAATAAACATAAATATCGTCAAAAATTCTCTTACAGGCATCCGGCCGAGCTTATATCCCTCCCGAGATTTTACGATATGCTCTGCTTCCTTCAAACACACACATATTTCTAAAACAGACCACAGTCTTGTTACAGATATGACAAATCAAGCCATTAAAGGAGCTTGGTGCAGAGCCTATTTCAGTTGGAGATAATGTATAAGATAGTGTAGTTTAAATACCACGGCACAAAGCATGGTGTTACATTTCCACTATGATAGCCTGATTAGATCTCAGCCTCGACCGTGGGAGCCATTATTAGATATAAAAGAAACAGTAAACCAACGCTGGCCGCATGGAAGGCTATTTTCATTTTATGGAGATTTATTTGGTACAAATAGAATTTTTACTGCGCAGTGGTTCACACACAATACATAATTTACCACTATAGCATGGACTGTTTGCCCATGACACAAATATTAAGGGCGCATCAGAAAAAGATTGTTTAAATGTAAGTGGACATGGAAATGAATATAAAAATGCATGAATTATTTTAAATTATTCCTAATTAATTCCACTGTAAGTTTCTACAGGATGTGTTGCATCTGTTTCTTTGGCTGAAGACCCTGAGCAGCATCCTTCTTCTGGAGCAGCTGCTGCTTCACCCCTGGCTGACATATAAATCAGCCCTTGCAGAAACTCTCAAAACCTCTCACAACGCAACCCCCAACCCCTCCCTCCACCCTGCACCCTCCACCCTCCACCCTGCACCCTCCACCGCTCTTCCTCCAGTCATCACACTCAGTGGCATTTCAATAAAATGGCTACACTTTGTTTGTCACTGTTACTCAGAATGTTACTGTTACTCATACTTTATGGTGGGAGCCCTTATACTACTTTTCATTTAGTTTTTGTCACATGATAAAAGTAAAGAATTACTAAATAAAATGTGCTCAAGCTTCTGCTAGGCATGCTGCTGTGATGTCCTCCATGCTGACCTGGAAATTGGGTGTTTTATTGATCAGACAAAAATTGGGTTTTACAACTGTGCTGGTTCTGAAGATGGATTCTGAGTTTTTCACAGACTAAAAATAAGATAAAATAACATGTGCATTTACAGCCGAATGCATGTGAGTCATCATGTTAGCATTGCAACATTTCAAAACTTTCAGTGACTTGTCAGGGACTCACACTTAAATTTCCATCACCATTTAAGGCCTTTAAGAACAAAGAGAACTTTATTCTACGGGTCTGTTACAGTATATGATATCTTACTCCAAATGTTACTCATTGTAAAAGAAAGCAAAAGAAAACATAATCCTTTTTCATCTTTATTTGTTTTGCTCATGTTGACTTCAAATACTTCAGGCACAGTCGATACATTGTCCTTTATAAAAAGAATAGCTGTAAAAGCACTTACATCAATCTGGTACTGGCTTTCAAGCATGAAGGAACATTAAATTGATTATAGTGAACTTTCAGTGTATTCTTAATGCATTTGATTACCGACTAATTTCTGGATTCAAGTCTGCAAAACAATGCAGCATATTATGTAGGCAGAGAAACAGCCAGGCTGTTGTTTTTTAAACAGCTCTGTATCACGACTGTATGAAAATATTCATGAAATGTAATGAATTGGATTCATGAACATGAGCATGAAATGTCCATTAATGTTGTGTTAGTCGGCTCAGCTTCCAAAGACAAAACTGGTGTTTGTCTCCTGCATTAAAAACAAATTTTGTGACTATTTCATGAAACATTATTCTTTTCACACTCAGCATGACTTTCAATTTGACAATGCGTGTCTGTCTACATGAATCCTTTGGATAAAATTTTGCAACTATTTCACAAACACATTGTTTTTTATTGTAGTCTGCATTTAAGTTTCTCTTTTATATTAACCAAATAGTTGTTTGCTGTTGTTGTTTTTTTAAACATAACCTTTTGACAGCCCTACATGTACACAATGTTTTTAATCCTAACGTCCCCCCATGAATGTGTTACGATAATTACATGTGGTGCATCATTCAGTCATGTTTCTAACATGAAATGTACTTGAACTGAGCAACACAACATAACAACGGTGTCCATGCACATGCATTTAATTTCATCCTTTCATCACAAAATATCAGCAGACTGTGCTGTTCGGAAACACTCAAGGAGGCTAACGTGCACTTGTAACACTAAAACTGGCTGTCGAGCATCATGGGAAACTAAACTGATTGTAGGCGTATTAACAATCTAATCTTTAAGCATCTGAATATTAACACACACACTCACATAGACAGGGTTTTTTTTTTCCCTTTGTATGCCAGCCACCTTTGGCCCAATTAGTACCACCCTCTTGTTGCACTAAATAATTTGTGCCATCTGTGTGCCATGCATTATCATTATCTTTAACAAAACACCCACCTCCTCCACTCCAAGAGAGAAATCTGCTCACAGATGACAGCTCACTTGCTCAGTTCACCCTTAAGAACCACAGCAATCTGTAAATACATTTCAGGAAACAATATTATAGAAAAAAAAATGCAATAGATATAAAAGAAAGAAGTGAAAAGATAATAAAAAAAAGATTGAATGGTATGTTGCAGAGGTAGAGTGATATCCTGGGTCTAATGCTTTTGTGGTCCCATCAGGAAGGCTTGCAGTTATCTGCTGTTTACCCTGCTTAATTAACCAAATTCCCCAGCCTTCCTCTCCTGAACAGCCACCTGTACAACACACCTAAGAACAGACGCAGATTATGGTAGTGAGTCCCGAGAGCTGCTCAAATCAACAGCCCGTAATGCCACCTCAGCTGGGACGTACCGATATTTGCTCTGAACGCGGGCAAAAAAATAACAGCAAACATCCACCGACTGTCACATGAACACAGATATGAATACGTGGATACAACACACAAACACACACACACACACACATGCAAAATGTACTGACTCAGAGCCAAACCAATATCACATTTTTTAATGAACATTCATGTACAAACACTTCCCATGGATAACTGTAAGAAAAAAAACCATAACACACACATGTACACAACACAGTCAGGTGTTCGTATGATGCAAATGCTGTGCAACAACTATTTTTTTTTTCCTGCACAACCTTAAAAAATGTATTCCACACCATCACTCCAGATTACACATTAAGCTGAAATAGAACTGCAGTGTTACTGTAAACAACTGCGAACAAGAGCTTTTCTTCTAAAATAAATAAATAAATAAGTACGATGCATGAGGGAACGCAGTCTCAAACATGTGATAGATAATGCGGTACTTAGTGCTTGGAAGAGTTGCCTGTGCTCTAATTTAGTAAGATTACCATCTGTTTATTTGATTTTCCTTACCCCATAAACTGGGGGCGGCAGAAGCAGATTAAAGAGTAGCTAAGCAGCCTAAACCGCATGTCAAGAAGTCCATTAACGGGCAGGGAAGGGGTTTGGGGGGTTGGGGGGGGGGGAGCTCTATGTGTGGATATGAACAAATCCATAACTGAAGGACATGTTTACTGCCCTGCTAATGGATCTCTGTTTTAAACTCGTTTTTACTCTGCAGGATATCTCTGCCTCCTTGTCTGCATCTTGTGTTATGATTGCGCTGTCACAGAAGATGTGTGTTTTGTAATTACATAAAATGGCACGCTGGGTGAATGGGAAAGCCTCCAACCAGTAATGCTGCTATATGTATAGATATTTAAAATAGACTGGATTTACAACTAGATGTTGCTTTGAATTGCATTATTCATGTGCATTCCTCCAACTACTCTGGCTGTTTTAATAAAAACAGTAGCACTTGAATTAGTAAAGCAAATAAACACATTTGTTGCTTTGTTTTTTTTACATAATTTAACAAACACTTGCAGAACTAGATGCTAATATTGGAGTGCGGAACAATACAAGCACAAAAAGCAGACTAAACTGAACATTTAAGGATTTCACAGTACGGATTATTTCAGAACTTGCATCCCACATTTGTCTCTACATTCAAACACACTTGTTTCTCACATCAATATTAACGTACATGAACACATTGCAAACCCCCTTGACATCCATCTTTGATGAAAAAATAAAGTCAGCTGTACTGCTGCATTCAGTCTCCATTGCATTGACCAGCTAATGCCCCCTACTGGTGTTGCAAATGTCACACTGGTGCTGACCATTCACACATAGACAAAAGGTGACAAATCTATGTGTCTGCCGTACAGATAATTCTGAAAATACAAAAACTTTGCTCAACCCGCTAGTTTTTAATGAAGTCTGGAGATTAGTTGTTTATAATAAGTCAGTTGATTGAAGTATTTAACTGCTTTTGCTTTAACTAGTGTAGAAAGAGCAGACAACAAATAAATTGCCTTTCAAATTATAACAGAAATAAGTATTGCAATTTTTTAAAAATGCACTGGCAAATCAATTTAGAAATTAATTTTTTAAAGTCATCATGCAGAGATGATATGTTGAAAGATTAAAATAATGAAACAATTATTAAATGACACATTCATTTAAAGGACTTTAATTGCCTTTTTTGAAATAATGTGATTTGAAAACTTCACTTAATTTAAATTGTTTGAGTGGCAACAACTAATTAACTGAAAATAATTAACCACTGGATTGACAATTATTCAGGTGTCATGCCACAGACTTTAGCTCTCGGATAAGTTGAGAAAACATGCTGTCTTTGACTTTTCTGCACCATAATCTTTGCACATGTCTGCATGAATGTTAAAAGCAATGTTTTTTACACCTTTTCTCAGTTGTTTGTAATCTTAAACATTGACCTATTTGTGTGGTTGTTATGTCTATGTGCATCATTTTCTCTTTCCTGATGTGACATGTGCAATTAAGGAATGCAAATTGAAAAAAGTGTATAGTAGCAAAGCCAGTATGGTAAAAACAATTCAATCATCTGCCTATTAGAGACCAAGCAAATACTATTTTCTCGGAGCGCATTATAGCCTTGCATTTATCTTTGTTAAATTATAACTGTGTTTACTTTGTGCAGTTAAAAAACAGTGTAAGTTCATTAAAGGAGATTAAAATATTTTGTAAAACTCTCCTCCATGAAAGGTTTTCAAGGAATGGTGGGCAACAGGTGGGGGACACTTTGGCTGATGTTCTCCATACATTATGCTCTTTGGTCATAATTTATGTAAGTGCATGTGGAGGTGTATATACCTCTGCGAACACTTTATATGTGTGTAAATGTATGAATACATAAACTTAATGAGCTTTTATCTGCTGAGCAACATCATGATTATGTGGATACTGACACCTATGACTGATATTGTCTGAAAATGTTATCTATTGTGCTTCTTTCTTGAATAAAGGCTAGTGGAAACAGGTCGATACTGCTTCATTTCAGCAGACCTTGGCACCAAACTCTGCACAGGGGACAAAGCAGAGTTGCCGCCAAATGTATGCCTGAGGAAGCAGGGGGGGAGTGTTTGTTCTTGTAAGGACTGTACACAGCGAGTCCCAGCAAGTCATTTGTTCCTTTGGCCACCAATCAATGCCCCCTGAGCCAAAGACAAACCAATGGGTTCCTCCTAAAAGGTCATGAAAGCCATTAAAGATCTCTGGATTCACTGAATTAAACAGCAAAGGCATGTCTGTGCCGTGTTAAGTGTTTGAATCCGAATGATTTATGGTCACTCATGCAGATAAGCATATGATACACATGCAAAAACATGCACACACAGCAAACCTGTAAACACAAAGCTTAGTATTTGTATGTAATCTTGCTTTGAAGGAAGTACATCAGTGCCAGTGTCTATCTTGTTAAAGGTGAAATGGGCAGAACAGGCAGTGTGCTGTCAGCTTATTTTTCTAAAACCATAAATTCAGTGCATAAAACTCACTGGAGTAAAACTCTCACAGGGGAAAGTACATTTTCTTTGCAGCCAGCGAGAATTAAAGTGTCAATAAATGCTCAAAACAAAGCCTTGTTTTTTTCTTCTCATTCAAATGGAAAGATGAATTTACATTTAACATTCATCGTAAATCAAACGATAAAAAAATATGACAGCAGAGATGTGTTTTATTTAAAGTCATTTACAATAAATAAGTCATTAAGCCTCTGCAAGTTTTGTCCTGGGAGTTTGGAGACAGAGTTTACTGCGTCATAATTTGCAATAAAATCGAAAATAAACTTAAGACTTTTGCAGTGAGACTTTTATTTGTCAAGGTGACACTGAGGCATCCTGTTTTCAATAACATATTGGGACTTTTAATATGGAGGTCTACTCTAGATTCAGGTGTCATGAGCTAACCTCTCTCTGCGTCACACTGTAATAGATTACTTGCAGTATGATGTCAGCTGCGAAGTGATAGAGTGTTATCACTCGTCCGTGACCTGAGATCAATCATCAGATTCAATTTGAGGCTGATGGCTGGGGAGGAGCCAATGAGCCAACAATGAGACAAGGTAAATTTAGGACACCGGTGCCTGTTGGGTGAATACAGATGACCTCAAGAGGATAATGGTAGAATCAATGTTTAGATTACAACTATAGATTCTTTCTGCTTCCATGGAGAGAATGGTCAGTCATGTTTTGGGCGTATTGAATGCCAGTATACAGTTTGAAACACTGTTCTGTGCTCTGCCTATTCTCTTACATGGAGGTTTGTGAGTTGTTTTTTTTTACTTTCATGTCACGAGCCCTATGTGTGTATCCTGACTATTGACAATAGAATAAATATCAGAACATTAGCTTGCATCATGATACGTTCCGCCCCAGCAGCGATAAGAAAAGACAATATGGTGATTGTCAAATGAAACTCTTTCAGCACAATTAGATCTGGAGGTAATGAAAGGCGTGGTCTTGGACAAGAAGATGGAGTGCTAATAGAGGACCCACAGGGTTTTCATCTACCACATGACATCAGTCTCTCCCTCCTCCTCCTCCTCCTCCTGCTCCTCCTCCCTCTCTCTCCCTCTCTCCCTCGTTTTGTTGGTGTGCCTCTCATCCTTTCCAGCAGAGCACAGTGTAATCTCCCACTCCCCTGTGGGTGCGGGAAGTAAATCAGCACAGCTGGATCACAGGCATCAATCTCAGCCAGCCCTCAGGATGGGCCACTTGTGAGCCCACAGGGAGGCATTTCCTCTTCATTCCAAATGAGAGACAAATGTTGCACGGAGAAAGCAGCACGGCGCAGTTGGGGAGGGGGCAGCACGAGAGGGGGGGTGAGCGGGCAGGCAGGCAGGCAATGAAGGTGGTGGTGGTGGTGGTTGCAGGGAAGGCAAGATTGGCAGGGAGTAAAAGTGACAGAGTGTGGAAAGGAGCTAAGTGGGTGAAACAGTGGAGAGAGTATACAGTGTACAAAAAAAAATGTGCAGTCAGCACTAAAATCCAACTCTTTGTCTTTATAAACTAATGAAAAAGTGCCACTGGGGTGAGAAGAAGATTTTACTTGTTTTCGATGCAGTGGATTTTTTTTTGTGTGTGTGTTAAAAAAAATGCATTTAAATTGCACTCTCAGTGAGTGATTCACCTTTATGGCATTGGAGATTTCAATACGTGATAAATTGGAGAGTTTGTGGTGCAGTTAAGGAGGGTTACTGCACAAAATAAGAGGGAGAGGAAGAGAATAATGAAGAAGGCTGAAATATACAGTATGTTCAAGACAGAAGAAATAGCAGCACCTTGTAGAGTAATGTATTCCAAAACAACAAAAAAAATATAACCTTATGACCTTTAAATAGAAAGACAGACGGATCAATGAACTCCATGTAAGTGCTCTCCAGGGAGCGTGACTGACTGTATTGAATTTATCGGCGTCATATGAATGTGTGCAAGGTCTAAATTTCACCTCAATTCAAACAGCCACACAAGCAGATAAGCAGCAATGAAGCTTGTGTTGTTAGAGTTTTAATTCAGTCTTAAAGATTTTCAGCCATAAGCTGCACTATACAATGACATCATCCTGTTGGAGGTGCACCAAAGAAGCTGACCACTGTTCTGCTCGCAACACCAGGTCATAAATGTTTATCCGTCATGAGAAACATCGAGCCACTGACCTGAAGCCTGGACACTGTTCCAAGAAATATTTTGAAAATTGTAAAAATTTGCACAATAACTTGCGGTATAGTTCATATTATGCAAAGTACGGAGAATTCCATTCCCACCTTGACCTTAAGCTATTTTACTGGACTGAAAAAATGACTCTGCATCCCCTTCCAGTTTTTCTATAGAGTGCACATTTAGAATAGCAATGACAAGATAGAAAACTTTTTGTTAGCTGTTGCCAAATTTCGCAGCATAATAAAGCTGTGTGAATTAATTAAACTTCATAGAAATTACTTTGATTAAGAAGTATATTATGACTTAGTGCCAGCCCTCCTAAAAGCCTTGATTATGCTTCATTTCTATCCAAGAAAAGTGACAAGGCCTGATGTTGCTTTATAATCCAAAATTACTGCTGCCACATCTTCACTTAAGATGATCTCTAGAGTTGCAGCAGATTGAAGTTTGAGCAAATGGGAATTTAGGACTAAAGCTAAGATGCCCTTTCTGTACATGCATATAAATAAAACAATATACAGTTGTCACCAGGACATAAAAGCATATGCTTTAACATTATCGTGACTTGTTTTTGAATGTAATTTTCATTATGGAAGCTGGGGATTCTCCAAGGTCTCCATATCGGATATAAGAATTGTAGGCCGGCAAGAAACTTTCTTAATGTAATTTTTTCTTTTATAAATCCATATTCATAACATTGTTGTCCAAACTTTTGGGTCATACTGTATAAATTATTTCCATTATTAGATTATGGGAGCTGTGGTTTTATTTCCCAATGGACCGTGCAAAATGAATCCAAGGTCCATATTCGGTTTATGCAATAGGTACCATAATAAAAATATAACATAAATCACAAAGTTATATTTCAATACGACAGGATGAAGTGACAAAAATAACAACGGAACCAGTTTCTCAAACGGCACCAAACACTACAGTACCGTATGCAATTGATCAACCAAGTACAGATGAACTAAAAGCCCATGTTTTCTCACGGAAAGATGAACGAAGAAATTAAAAAAAACTACAACGGGGTATTGAAAAAAATATTTTTAATCAAAAGAAGAAGCAGGTCTGCTGCATTACAGCATTAATTTATGAGTATGCATGCTTACTATGCTTTTTCCTCCGCCTGCATTAAGTTGCATGACGCGACAAGTGATGAGAGAAGTCTGCTCAGGTTTCAGGATATAACAGCGGTGAGTACACATCTGTTGTCCAAAAGTTCTGAATTGGCAGTTAAGAGCTGCTTCAGTTTGCTGATTAAGAGGCTCAATATTTAATGGATTGTCATTGCACAGCGTAAATCTGCTCAGCGCTGACATGCTTGGATTGTATTTGTGCACTGACAAGATTTAGTGGTCCACTTTGTGCCACATTTTTCATGTATAATGCTGCTGTTACAATGCTACCACTGGCCTGTCAGGGTATTGACCACAGTGGTTTTAACTGCTACCGCACAGAGAGGGTTTTTTTTTTGTTTGTTTTTTTTTCAAGAAAACCTTTTCCGCCTGAGCTCATTATCTGTGGCTTCAGTTTCCACAACAAAAATTGATCGTAGAAAAGAATTTTCTTTTTTTTTCTTTGCCCTCTTCATCTCTCTCACTTTTTCCTCCCTGCTTCCACCTTAAAATGCTTCCTCTTTGTGCTTTTATTTACAGAAACAGGCACAGATAATGTGGAGATGATTCAGATAAGGCCAAGGCCTACAGTATCAATCTAAATTCAATTTTTAAGCACAGGCTGATCGTAAAAGTCTCTCATCCAGGGATCGTTTTATTCATGTGTGTTTTGAGGCAGCCAGTATTTACTCTTAAACCTTCAAGTGCTGTGGGTAACTGCATTGCCAGTTAATCCTCCACTAACAATGAGCAACACACGAATGCACACTAGCTAGCTAATCAAAACAAAGAAACATTTAGTGTCCAAAGAACAAAAGTGCACGTTTATATCCATACAAATTGTTATTTTTAAATCAAAAAATGCAGTGTTGCAGTTTTTTTTTACAAATCCCACTGTAAGAGATGCAGCTCTGGTCTTCACAATCCCTGGATAGAACATGTGGCTTTCCTCTGATATCTATAGATTTCTTTATTCTACATCAAAGGAGCCTTTAGCCTTGGGTTATGCTTGTAAATCACCCAAATGACACTTGTGCTGGGATGTCTGACACTCGTCTGAGGCTTGCGCTCAACAAAGTCTATTTTCTTTTGTGAGGGAGTTCAATCTCTGTGTTTTTTTGAAGTTGTCTCAAAAGGGTTGAAGTGCTGCAGCAACACAGCCACAGGATGTGTTGACGAATCACACAATGAGCATAGTGGTATGCTGGAGATTAGACACCTAAAACCTGAGGAAACACTCACAGGATGACAGTAAGCAAACAAGAGATAGAGCAAAAATTATTATTCCACAAGCAGTGTAACAATATGAAGCTATTCTAAAGGCTTTCCATGCATACTGATGGACATGGCCCTGAATTAATGCCATGATGTCATTTATTACATTTCAGTTTTTATTATCTGCAGGTGGTAAAAAAAGTATGAGCTGTCAGCAATAAATTGCAGTGATTACTGTCCTTCTTTAACTTAATGTATGGAATAAATTAAAATGAATAAGAGGCTTCTAGCAATAACACTTGAAAGCAAAGCAGTTGGTAATGCCTTATACAATCAGACATTAGTCGACTTTGTGAAAGTTGTGATGAACACTCGTTTGCTAAATGCTGCCACTGTACCAATATTATTCCATCAGCTTCCCTGAAGCCTTGCCTAAACAGATTTTCTAGTCAAGAGCTTGTGTGTTATGCAGTGAAAGCTTTGAGGGTCCTCGGAGGAATCACAACAGGCAAGATGCAGGTTCCAAACTGAATTAATCAGCTGGTAAAATCTGTGAATGAAGAGTCATTTTGGTTAGAAGAGGCCCCAAGCAAAAAAAAAACACACATTAAGACACATTACATTTCTTTTTTTTTTTGTCAGAACATGTTAGTGCCTTTGCTATATCTCAATAAAACATATCCTCCAAAAAACCCTCCATAAAACAGTTTCCCAAAGAGATCAAACTCTGCCTCCATGAGTGATGTTTACCAGTCACCCAATTATTTTTAGCATGCTGTCAATGTGCGCTACACACACCCACGCACAGGGAGACAGGGTTGTGGAGGGTGTTTGATTGCGGCCTTTATACAGGAACCTTTGCGTCAGATGCAACAGCTGTCAAAGGAGCAGCTCCCTTCATTAGCAGTCCTACCAGAGTGTTCCAGCAGCTCTGCGCAAAAAGCCAAGAGTTGTGCTGAAAAATGCTCTAATCTTACAGCAAGGAATGATGGGGGGAGAAAGAAATAGAAGATTTGGAAAGGATTTAGGCAGGGAAAAGATTAGAAACCCATATCGGCCTTATCGTGCAGCCTCCACACTGGGGAGTTGAATGAAGCAGCTGTCAAATTTGAAACATACAATAGCAGTAATCCTACAGTAAACAGATTGCTAGGTTTTAAATACAGCGAAAATCCAGAGAGAGAGAGAGCGAGACATAGAAAGAGAGAAATAGAGAGAGAGAGAGAAAGAGAGCAAGTAAAGAATCTATCAGCGTCTAAACAGCCGGAGAGAGCACTCTGCTAGGGTCTTTCAGTGCATGGGCCTGACTGTCAGCACTGGCAGAGGAGCGCCAGCCACATGGGGAGTGGGTGAAAGTGAGAGCGTGTGAAGATGCTGACAAAGTCTCCCACAGAACAGGGCATTTGGAGAGTGTTGGTGTGTCATCTTGAAAGGCAGAAGGGTCTATGGTCAAGAGAAGGAGAGAGTTTTACACGGCTCAACAGCAGAGATTAGGACTGCACTCACCTCCCACTGTGACCCCAGTAGAGCTCCAGTCTGTCTTTTTTCTTCCTGAACCGAGCAAAATACGTATTATCTGTGTGACAGGAGTGCAGGGGCCTCCTCTTGGACCGAGCTAGCTAGCTAGCAGACAAGATGCTTTGTTGTGCCACCAGGACTTTTGTGTTAAGTGGCTGTCAGCCAATGCCACTGTAGAGGTTTTTGTATCTGTGTGTGAACATTTGTGCAGGAAAAAAAAAAAAAAGGGTAACATTGTAAGATTTTTTTTTTTTTTTAGTTCCCTCATAAACTTATCAGCGATGAACACCCAAAATAAAAATATATCGCCCTGTATTTCCTTGGCAGCTAATAGCAGCTAAGCAAAAAATTTAAAAAAAGGTTAGACTTAGATGTCCCCTAATTTAATAAACTGTTCTTTCTTATTTTTAATTTTTCACAGCCTGCAACTTATCACTCACAGATAATATCATCAGTGATTTTGATGCAAAGATTAAAGTATCATTATTAGAAAAGAAATTGTACAATGTCCTTCAATTACTATGAACTAGTTTTTTCAAGTTTATAGCCTTAAGCACCCTTGTATCTTTGATTAAATATTAGAAGTACTTGGAGGAATTTTATCTGAGGAAATCAACACTGGAGATATTGAGTTGATAGTGAAACCTCATGGTGGTAATAAAGATGAAAAAAAGAGGTATTATATCAACTTAAAAGCAGGAGACTTCCAAACTTTTTATCTCTCACTTTTGTTGAGTCAAGATCTCCTCTAACAATGTGCCTGCTGAGGCCACAGGAACGACACTGCAAATTTTGCAGTTTTTTTTTTTTTTTTGGTGTTGGTCCCACAGTCACAGCCAAGACAGCAGTTGGTGTAATGCACTTTAGCCCAGAAGGGCTCAATCACAGAGGCAACAGAAAGAGCTGGAAAAATATTAATACAAATCGTGTCAATCATTTGTTGTGTTATCACAGCCTTGACACATTTTTTTGTGCCACTGATGTGAAGTTTACTCATTAGTTGTAGTGATCCTGGATGTAGGTATGTTTTGCATTAGACTTGTGCACAATAAATGCATACTACCATGTAATGTTTTCTGAAGGAATAAACTTCATTATGCACCATTGGGAAAGAACAACACTATTATCATAGAGAAACATATTTTTTTCAACCTCAATAACCAGGCAACCAATCAACCCTAGCTTGCTAAATGCTATAGGCGCCGAACTGCTACACTGGCAGAATATTAAGTCGTAATCAGAGTTGGTGACCCTTTGAAGAAACAAACTCTACCTCATGCCTATGCAGGAATTAAAGCATTTTGCTCAAGGAACACAATCTGAATTTACTCTGCATGTGTACTGAAATGCCTCCAAACCACTGATTTGAAAGACATATTTGTGGGACTAATGGGGCTGTAGCCCAGCTGTGTCAAAACAGCCCCCAGAAAAGTTGCGCTGTGCGGTTGTTCATGATTACTGAACAGGTCATTTATATATGCATATTCAGCAGCGTGTTTGATACCCCTCTCGACTTCTTTGGCCGCCTGCTTTTAAAGCAGCCTTATACTGCTTAGTATGCAACCCACACAGGCTCCCCTTCAGGGCATCATCAGTGGAGGCTGAAGTCTGATGAGGAAAAAGAGAGGGTGAAGAGAGAGAGAGAGAGAGAGAGAAATGAAAGAGAGAATTCTTTACACAGTGTACGAAAAAAAAAGGCACAGCATTTCCAAAAGGCATCCATGTTTTGACCACAGTATTTTTGATTTGATGAACTATAGCTCAAAGGCTACAACTCCTTGGCCTCCCATCATACCCATTCCACCATCAATTGCAAAGTAACTTCTGCCACCAAACTTTCTGACGATCCTCTGACTGGTGTACAGCATGTTTCTGTGTTTTCTAAAGCCTCACCGCAGTGAACTTGCAGACAGTGACTGAAAATGAGTACCTTGGTTGCCTTTATCCCTCCTAACTTCTCCTCATAACTCCTTTGGGAAATGAAGCAAGTTGATTCGCCATTCCTGAGCCAGGGCCTTAATTACGTACTAAGTCATGCCTGGCACAGAATTCTCATCTCCTTCTGCTGTATTTGGCCGACACAGTGTGCTCTGCGTGCAGATTGAGGATTGGATGCAGTGTGGGTGCAGTTTGGACTTGGCTCTTGATGGTTTGTTTCTCTCATCAGCCCTGAGAGAACCCTGAGCGGAATCTGAGGTCATTGTAATTTGCAGGCCCTGTATGGCGCATACATCCATACACAGCAGAAATTAAAAAAAAAATACACACACAGAGCACAGCTTCACAGCCTATGCATGTATAATGATATACTGAACTAATAAAGGGAGTCAATCTGTTTTGTAAATCCCACTTGTGCAATTCCAGAATTAAAGGAGAATTAGAGTGGAGGAATGAGGGAAGAAAAAACAAGAAGGGGAAGAAAGAAATGAGATTTTCTCCCATTGCCGGAAGCCTTCTGAAAATCCTTTTCGACTCTCTCTTCCCTTTCTCTCTTTCTGAGCTTATTGGTATCTTATTAGATATGTCTCTGCCATACAAAATTATTGTGCTGGGAGTCTTTTCGAGGCCTGAATCCCAGCAAAGCCTGTAATAATCTGTCAGCTGAGGGAGATGCCTCCACAGACAAGGGCCCTCTAATCCACATAGATCAATAGACTGGCCGGATCATTCCCCGGCCCCCCTGTGCCACCGTTCACCCAATGACAGCAGCTTCCTTTTGTGGTTTGCGTCTTCCCTTCTGCCACCAATCACATTCTCAAAGTCCCAGCGGGCCGTCATGAGGTTAATGAGTGGGATAATGGTCCCATATTAGAGTCAATATCTGACCTTTGGATATGGGTCAGTGAGAGCGATGGGGGAGCCTGCACACCACAGCCAATCAGCATCACCACAACTAATAGGTCCTTTATGGAATACAGACTTTCCAATTATCCCCCATGCTTCAATACACATCTGCATACAGCGTGAAAATACAGATGTTTTATGAGATGAAGCTTTTTTTTTTCTAGAGCCTACGTAACAGGTCTCACATTTTTTTGAAATGGATCAGAGTCTCTAAAATGACAGACTTCCATCATAGTGAGCTATAAATGAGACTATTTCAAACTCAATTCCCTAAAAGAGAACGAATAACATTACAATATTTCACCCAACTTTTCTTTCTGTCTTACCATCCTCTCAAAAACAAAATCTTTCTGCCTGCCCTTATCCTTTCAATTCCCTCTCCTCCAGGGCAGTGGAGACAGTGATGCCATGAGGGATGGACTTTGAGATGGTGAACGGCGGTGATTTGATTCATTAGATTGGTAGAAATCACTACTAGGTTATAAACTCTGACAACTGGCTGTCATCTCTGAGACAGGGGGCCATTGGTATTTTGGTCCCTAATACGACTATCTCAAGGGATGTCCAAGCCAATCATGGCTCTAATGAGGGAGACAGAAGTGAGGAGCAGCGCAGGATATTGTTCCTTCAGGCTGCTTTGGCTGCTTTATAAATCAGCAGCATGGTGAGTGAAGACACATGTCAAGTGCTTGCAAAGCCCTGGGTTAAAATGCTTTGTGACACATTTCATATTTTACTCCGTTGTGAATGATAGCAATACAGAGATGAGAGTGAGGTTGAGGAACTAAAGTGTAGAACACTTCAGTTTTTGTACTTTTTTATTCTTTTGACCAAGGAAAACTCTTTGAATGTGAAAACCTACTTGAAAATAAAATTTTTCTGGGGTTTTACCTGTTTTTCAAATGAACGGATTGAAAACACGAAAGGTAACAAGTATGCTCCATCGCTCACTGTCCGGCAATGCTGACCATTAAAAATGCATGTTCCCCACTGCATGACTGTTGCACGCTCTACAAGCTTCTTTCTGCTTAATATTAATAGGTAAATGTGCTTCTGATGTACTTGACACGAGAAACCTCCAGCATTCTGATGCTACCTCAGGTTAGCTTTTAAAGGTGAAAAGAACAATCCTCAAATTCACAACTCACAAGTTCACAACTTTTGTTTTGAAACTCAAACAGCAGTTCACGTGATGAAACTTTAAAGAGTGATTGACATTTCCCTTGTAAGAAAAATACAAATGTAAGAGCAACTTTAACTTCAGACAAATTCTTACTATTTTCTTTGTAGACATAAAGTAAAGCTGAAGCGTTTTAAACTTTAACAAATATATTTGATATTCTTTTCTTGGGTGTTTGTATTGCACCATCCTGCTTACCCCTTTTGCCAAACTCTAGCAGAGAGTATATGAGTTTGCTTGGTTGTAAGGAGAACAGCCACAGTGCACACGGCGTCTGCTTAAGCAGACTTCTTAGCAAGCGTGCTAAGAATGGAGTTTACCGTGCAAATGGGAATGAAGCAGTCACTTTACTACTTGCTTTAAGTGCATTTACACTAAATCATCCCGCACTTAGGACACATACCATCATCTGCCTGCCTGAACAGGAGCATAATGTCTCTTCCAGTCTGTGTACCTGTAGCTTGATAGATATCTACATGAATCAAATGTGTTAATATGTCATTATGAAGCATTATTACTTGAAACACTAGGGGGAAAAACGTTGGATGTTTTTAAAACCCACCTTTCAGCAAGCCTGTGTTGCTTTCCTGACTTGGAGTTTATGTACATTAGAAAAAAAAAAAAAAAAGTTGAGATGCACATATTTCATTTTTGGCTTGAGGCGATGGATTTCATATGCGAGCCTAGCTGCTGATTAGTTTGGAATAATCACTCCATTACATGAACATGTCTCCAGGCGATAGTCTGTGTCGGGTGTGTTTCCTCAAAATAAATATATTTTTGTCAAAGTAATAGTTGTTTCATCTGGGGCGAAATTTGAATTTCCTCACAGCAGTGAGTGTGAAAGTTGTCTAAGTGATAATTCTAACAGAGAAAATACCCACAACAAATTTAAAGCCAACGCTGTGGTTGTTTTTTGTTCAATGAGACATTCTTTCACTGATCATTTCTGAACCTCCAAGAGTGACTGAAAATAACAATAAATTACCAAGCAAACAAAGCTGTTTTTGAGAAAATGTAACAAATTCTACAACAAATATAGCCCCCTGATAATAGTACTATGACCCATGGGTTTGCTAATGAGCATCTCTGATACCTTGACCTCAATGACATCTATTTGACTATTTGCTTTGTAGGTCTAGCATCAGCATCATCTCAACACAGAACTTACTTTGTGATTCAAGCGACAGAAACACAGAGGAAATGTGGACCTTCTTTATTTTATGCACCCTGAAGTGAAACAAAAACAAAAATAATTGTCTTAAAAGAATGGCATCACACAATGTTTCTCTAACCTACTAGTATAATGCAGCAAAAAGACTTAAATACATTTGTTACATTCTGTCATGCATTTGTTTTTATTAGTTACAAAACTCTTGATTTGTTAAAAGCTTGATTTAATCAGTTTCCCAGTTCGCTTTTGCATTTAAATCCTTCTTTTCTTTGTTAAACTCTCTATTTATAAGTGCCGTCTTTCATAGAATGATGTAATGTCTTCTCTCGCTTTGTTTACTGCAGTACTGAGTAAGGTGCAAGGTTATACTCAATTGTGTGAGGAGGCTAAAACTTATAACCTTTGCATAAAGCAGAGGTTGGGAGTTTTACTTGTTTGGCAGAGTTCATTGTGCAGAAGTAGACTTAAAGGTTCAGTAGGTGTAAGTTCAGCAGAGCTGCTTTAGAATACGACTGAGGCTTTTTACTGCTGCGGTGTGGGATGTGATGGGTCTGAGTAGGGAGCATGGAGCTCTGCCAAGACACCAACCGTATCTGCTTCAGCTTCCATGCAGCAGATCCAAAGTGAAATTCCCAGAGGCGCAAAGACTGTGCTAATCGCAGTCATCCACAATCAGTGCCACAGGTGTGTTCACGAAAAATGCATAACCCCTTGTAAGGTCAAATGCAGCAATGCTGAGCCTAGTTTGTGTGTAAACTAGAGTCTCGGTGAAGAAGAGGATGCCTGCTCATGGGCCAGTAAAAAACTAAATATACAAGCTATAGACAGAAAGGTCATGCAGTGAACTTGGAACAAATAGAGAAAATGATTCAGTTCAAACTGAATGCCGCTGTCAATCCCTGCGGAGGCAAAACACAAACAAAACATTTCTCTATTCATGAATTAGAACTTATTCCTCTCACACTCCTTCACTTCCCCCATGTCGAAGGCTAGATGATGAATTGGCCAAGTGTGAGCTCGCGACGGGGACTGCATTGTTCATGGACGATCAACCCTCGCAGAAAAGTCTGGGGCAATGATGTGTTAGCACATCCTCCTGAGATGAGTCACCCTGATGCCTTCTGACAGGTCTCATTCCACTAGCGCACTAGTGAGAGAGGCTAACCAGGAGTGCAGCTTCACCCCAAACACATGCTTCAGGGCATACTCCATCTGGCCCAAATGAGACCAAGGGAAGGGAGGTTAAAAATAACCAACAGGGAAGGTATGGCAGCAAGACAAGGCAGGGATGAGATGAAAGCATGCATGCACAGTAGTAGGGCTGCCATTGAGGCAGAACTGTACAGCAGCCTCGGTTGGGCGAACAGGCTTTATTGATTTGTTTTGTTTTTCTGACAGAATAAAGGTTCAAATGAAAACATAATCCTGACAGTTAAGCCTATTCGAAAAACATACAAAAAAATGTGCAGCAAACACTAATCCACTTGTTAATCCATTCAACTAATTATGCTATATATGACTTTTCACAGTTCATTTTTACAATATCATCATGTCAGATGGACATATGAATGGCATTTTCATTAAGCAACCCGGATTAATATCTAATCTGTCACTCTGAGGGGGATCAAAGACAATGACAGCATTATGGATGTCTTTGTTGGTGGTTAAAATATTGCCTCGCAGAGTGTTTTGTCAGCTGAAATGGTTGCGGAAATAAATAACTGAATTATTACTTTGAAATGTTGATATTAACCGAATAACTTGTAACAGCTGTAACTGAAATATGCTTTTGGTTTTATTATTCATGATGAAAAAGAGGATGTTTGTTACTGAGATCAGTGAAGACATCACTGTATCCCGAATCTGAAATATTGGAAATTGTTTAAAATACAGTTTTTTTTTGTTTGTTTGTTTTTTGGGTTTAATTCTTTTGTTTATTTGTTTGTTTTTGTTACTTTGCTTCCACCTAACCCTTAAAAATGTGTTAACCCTGATTGTGGCCCTGCGTCAAAATTGCTTTTATGTAGATCTCAGCTTTGCTCTGCTATCTTTTTTTTTTTTTGTTCCATAAGAGTTCTTCCTTTTTCACCAGACTGTGGGCAGGAAACGTATATCAGACACAAGCCTCATTTGCAGACCTGCTCCACCGTCACAGTTCATTGTGGAGAGATATCCGTCCATTTCCTGTTGAAAAAAAAAAAAAAGTTTCATGGTTCAGTTAGGATGCGTGGCCCTGCGCCTCAAGCCTGGCATCACCCCCCCACTCGCTTCTCCATTTTGGCCCCCTGCCTCTCTTTCACATTCTGGTATCTTTGTGGATGGTTAACGTGACTTGGATGGGGGAGGTGGTAGTGGGAGGGGCGGGGGTAAGAGGGTTGGCTGGGGATGAACTGACAGGTTATTACTGGCTTTGTGGGGGATTAGTCCATAAAAGCCCCCCTCAGCCCCGTGGCCAGCATGGCCAGAACCCCAGCAAATAAGATAAAATAATCTCAGTAAAAATGAACTGAGAGACAGACAGAGAGACCGACAGATAAAGAGGGAAAGAGAGATGCCCATATACAGTAGTGCTCTTGAACGAGAAAAAAAAAATCTTCTTCAATCTGTCCTAATTTTTTTTTGTTTCCGATTTTTTTTTTTTTTTCTCCAGAAAAACCGTGCCTGGGGATATGTCAGTTGGAATGAGATTAAACTCCCACAGTGTAGAGATGGGAAACCGGAGTGGAACACATCTAAAATGCTTAGAGCTCCTGTTTAGAAAAGCTGTGCTCTCTCCTCTGGTTCAATAGATGAGAATCTGACTCATGTGGGCTGTTGCATAAGCAGGTACAATCATTACCAGGGACCTAGTTTGGTTGGAGAACTCTGCTCTCCAAATGCTGAATTTAAAATCAGCTTCCCTGAGAAATACTGATGTTCTCTTTTTACACGATTCTAGTTAAGGGTTGATGCTACTCTTGTAGGTCCTTGGAGTGATGGAAGAATTCATCAGATTATCGAGGTGAAGTATAAAATATGTTTATTAAAACCAATACATCCCTGGCTAGAACATAACTGCCAGAGGCTATTGCCCTCTGGTTTAATGGCGTAAAATTTTACCTCCCACTAAACGGAAATGCATCAGTCAGCTTTGATCACACCTGAATAGGGATGAGATAAATATGCTCATATAGTGTTGGATTAACAAATATAACAGAAATACCTTTAAATGCAACACATTAGGCCACATGATAATATTCCATGTGCACAAATGTTATTTTATTTTTACAAACAGCTATGATACTGGGTTGCGTATTCATGAGACAGTATTGATTGATAGCTTGCTTCAAAGCAATAGATAGTTTTGCCAAAAGCCAAACTGTTTCAAAGGAGTTATATATAAGGGTTTAAGTTAAAAATAAATAAACAAATAAATAAAATTATTGACAGAGTCACAAAATATTCAGTCAAACACGTTTTGTAAATATACTAACCAGCCAGCCTCTTGTCATGTCTGTTAATACCATCTTGTATCTGATTAGGCCATTGTGAGTCACTGGCTTTCAGTGCAGTGTGAGAGAATAATCATTATAAAGTTTAAGAATTCAGTATCACTGCCCTGAGAGCTCTGATCAGGACCCCTGACTCCCAGCATTTCAAAGACATTGTGGCTAAAGGAAAGATGTGGTATCCACCTCTGAGGGCCTATGCAGGGATTAACTGCTGGTTACCAGAACCAAGGCATAACACTGTATTTCCTGTTGTCAAATTGACCTTCATTGATGTAGGCAGCTAAGCTAAGTCCCAGTCCGACCACGTTCACCTGGGGGCTGTTGAGGCTGAGGCTGCTTGCTAGCCTGACTAAGACTCTGGTGCCCATTAAGTTACCACTTTCCACTCGAATTCTAGCAACCCTCCACCCCCAAGTGTAAAAAAACATTCTTGTCTCGGTGGTCCAAAGCTTCTGTGCAATGGCCGTAAACACCAACACTCCACAGAGGATCTGAGTCCCTCGTCTGGACAGAGTCAGCTAATAAGACCTCTAGCTGCATAGCTAATTAAGCTAACTAATGAACAGTAGCTGATGATTACTTTGGCAACAAGTAAAGCAGTCTTTTTATCAAGAAACTCTATCAATGAGAGTCAATGCACAGCAGCAACAGGACATCAGAGAAAAAAAAGAAAAGAAAAACAGAAAACATGTTTGAATATCACCAAAATTGATGAAAGTTATGTTTTTGTACAAAGTATGAAGTTATGTTTTTGAAGTGATCAGTATAGAAAGGCTCCCCTTAGAAACATTCTTCTCTGGCCTTTATCATTTCCCAAACCTTATTCTTGTCTCATTTATTTGTAATAAACATTCAACAAAATCATTGTTTCATCAACTCATTCTGAAATTTGTGTTTTTTCTAAAGTAGGTGGGGAAACATGTTGGACACAGGGGACACATGGTGCTGCATATTGAAATCGAAAACTTTACAGCAGGAAGAAACATGTTTACTGCTGGTGAAAGAAAAAAAAAATCCTTTTGGCCTCCCATGACAGCTGCTTAGGGGTGAATTATTATGTAATTCACTTGTAAATTTTACATTAAGGCTTAATGTAATGCATGGCTGTTTTGAATGACAGCTAGCTGCTAGCTGCCTGCTAGGTGAAACACAGTTAATGGCAGCAATGCACATCCTCGCTAGCTTCCCCTTCTCATCAAAATACAGAAAGTTCTGACTTTTAAAAAAATAACAAAGATGGTGACGATTATAGTGTCAAACTCAAAGCTTTTACAACAGTTCTTTAGAAACCAACTTACCTTACTCTTTCAACCAACTGTGCCAACAGCTGTAGTTATCTCCAACCTTTGGTCAATTTTCTGTTATACATGTATGTATAAAGTATGTAGTGCAAAACTGTAATGATTATGTAGGATTTAAAATGCTTATGATAACTTATGATAACTAAATAGTGATATATTAAAAAGAAAACAGGTCAGCTGATGAATTCGGTTAAACCACCGTCTCCGGTTCGAGCTCCATGGTGCCCTGCCCATTTATAAAAAACATGTCAGA
Source organism: Ctenochaetus hawaiiensis (assembly GCA_029783645.1). Lineage (NCBI taxonomy): Eukaryota > Metazoa > Chordata > Actinopteri > Acanthuriformes > Acanthuridae > Ctenochaetus > Ctenochaetus hawaiiensis. The sequence continues at coordinate 7,378,777 of JAPZDY010000024.1, forward strand.
GTGATCTGCCAGTTTCTTTAAATGGCCCCTCCTACACCTTTTATTGAGTGTATTTTTTAAATATTCATTAAAAAAAATGCAGCAATTATTTTGTTCTATTATTTGCTACATCTTACAGCCACACAATACACTTTGCTAAAAGAAAACAAAAAAACTTAAATATATATCATAGACTGTTGATTATACAAAAGAAGTCTGATTTTTCAATAAAGCAATCAGAAGAACTCTCATGGCTTTTTTAATGTACTGTAGTGTGCCTGCGGCCAAGTATTGTGGAAAGCTTTGGCTTCTTTATTCTGTTAATAATGCATTATTGAAGACTGTCTTACAGCCCTCAGTCAGGCAGCCATTATGACTTGCTGTGGCAAACATTTTAGCTTCAGTTTAATTAGACTGGCAGCTAAACTTTATATATGTAGCCATTCATATAGCTTCAGAAGCAGTTACATGGATGCCTTTTATTTCCCTTTTAGTTGTGGTTTGCCGATGTTCAACAGCTGTTATGACATATTTCTAAGCAGAATAGAATAAAATTGCATTTCAAAAGACTGAAATTAGGTACTTCTATCCATTTTAGGGAGGTGATTCATAATAAGAACACAATTTTAGTCAAATATCATGTTAACTGAATACTACACACAATAGCCTTTGTATTAAATGGGTGATAATTCTGTCTGATATAAAATCCCTTATCATTTATCCTGCAATTTAATGGAGATTAATGCAAATCACATTAATTTTAACTGCTGGCATACTGCTTTTAGCTTTTGATTCCCTTTATAACACACATGATGTGCTTTATGAGGACCAATCCCAGACAATCTGCGTCCCAATTATGATTTTTTTTTTGTGAGAACAGAGAATAATGAAGCTTGATTAAAATCCTTGAAGTGAATGTCACTTACAGGTACACATCATTATTACAACCTAATAATCTTGATCTGCAAGCTTGCGATAAGACTGTTCATTAATGAGTGCAAGCTTCATTCCAGTGGCTAATTTCAGAGGGAGTGATCATCAGGGTCCTTAGATCACCGCCGCTAAGGATTACATCATAATGCAGCTTTAAAAATAGTTCCACCCTCTGCAGACATTTTTGCAACTTTAGACTTTTATACATCATGTCATTTTTCCCCCATCTGAGACGAGTAAGATGTGCATTTTAACAAAAAAAAAGACGGTATGATTGAAATGAAACTCTGAACTCATAAAGTTTCACTATACAACAGCACAAAACACTCCAAGTGGATTCATGCTCACTCTAGCTTGAGATGAAAAGCTTCATGACATTCATGTCAAGGTGAAAATTGTCTCGGTTGTATTTGTGGAGATGAATTTCAAAAGTAACTACAGGAATGATTAGTTCATTAAATCATGCTTCAGTATTCAACGCTTCAAGAGAAGACCCAAATACACAGGTACATTGTTGATATGAAATCACAATAATATATAAATAAAATATTGTATTCGATCTGGGTAATGGGTCTGGGTGTGGAGTGATTTTTTTTGGCGTCCTTTAACAGACTGATGTTGTATTCATGTTTCCTCCTGTTATACTGAATGACTTAATATGTCTGGAAAATATGATGGAAGCAAAAATATAACCATTTTAAATGTCTGCCTGTGAGCTCTTGAAAGCAAAATGGTTTAGTTTTTTATCTAGAGTTGCATTCTGAGCTATTCAAGTTACGGTTCATGATTTCAACACACTGAATTTCCTTTTTAAACCTTTGTGGCATTTTGACTGACCCCTTTCCGTCTGACCAGAAGGGGAAACGCACGTGGAAAATCACTGCACCTTGTGCTTGCAGGCTGAATGACTGACAGAGTTATCAAAGGAACATAAAAGCTGCCTGGAGAAACAGTGCGATCGCTTATTGAAAGCCTCCTATGTGAGGCCTGATGTCCGTGACATGCCTGAAATAGCACAAAGCCATTGTCAAACTTTTTTCTGCCCGTCCAAGAAGCAGGGCCAACCAACTAGCTGACATTTCCAAGCAATTTCCTGTTGACGGGCAAAGTTCCTGCAACACCAAACAAATCTTCGGCTAATGCTCACATGCTTTGGTCGTCATCAAAATAAAGTCGAGCACATTTGAAGTAAAAGCACACGAAGCAAGTGAAGTGAACCTCCCTCTTTTCTCTTGCAGGCATGCTTTTTATTCAAACTGCACGGCTGACTGGTGTGAAGTAAAGGTCTGTGTAATTAACAGGTGTGTGTTTAGTCTTGTTGACAGTGATTGAGGAGTAAAATTATTTTGCGGTGGTTTGTTAGAAATAAGCTGGTCATGATGATTGGCAGCTTAGTCAAGCAGGGTAAATATGTGGGAGGCTGGCTGCTGCATAACTTAATTTACTGTTTAGAGAACAAAGTCAGCATGAACTTCTCTCCGCCAGACGCTGAGAACTAAATAAACTTGGAGAAAAAACGGTGTTGTATGACCTTCGACAAGCTGAAAAGGTTGATGTTGTTTATCTTTCTGTTTTATACATTTATACACTACATGTTTTATACATTTTTTCAATACAGCTTATACAGCTTATAAGCTGTTCAGTTGTATTCCACTTTTTTTTCTCCTTTTAAAATAACATAAATTAAAAATATTTAAAAAAAAATCTTGGGGTCTGTGATTGTGTCCTTGACATGAAGCTCAGTGTTCATTAGAGCCAGTAAATTTTGAGCTCCTTAATGGCCAGCGAGCACAGAATGAACTAGAAGTAGCCCTGTCAATGTCTTCCACTGCATCAAAGTAGTCATCTTGTGATTAAGGTGTGCACATGAACTCCATTGACATCTGTGAATGCTGACAAGCATTATCTTTTAATTAGACCGGCGAATTAGAACTGTCCCCTGATGGTTGTCCAGGATTGGGATGAGCCACTGATGGATGTGAGACGGAAACTGCCACACAAACTACAGAGGCCAAATTGACTCGACAGTGAATAGGCAGAAGTGTGATGGCTGCACGCTGAATCATGTCTTATTAGCTTTGAATTTAATTTTGTTCAGCACTGCTGCAATCAGGGGATAAAGTTTAATGTGCACCCTGATCCGGCACATTGCATGCTCAGATGGTAAATATGAGAGCAAAGAATATTTGGGTAATTTTGTGAAAAGAAGTGTGGAAAAAACAGCTTTTCATCTTTTTTTTGGAAAACTTCTTTTATTGTTTCTTTTCAGTGATCTAACAGAACATGGCCTTGTAGTTGAGGACACTCTGGTTGAATGGTGGGCTTCTTTGAGTAATTACTTTGATTTCATTGTAGCATGAACTCTAAAAAGTTACTCCAGCCCACACTGCTGCACCATCACTTCGGGACTGGGTTGACTGGGTTCGTTGAGAACAGACCCTGGCCTGATCTGTGGAGACACAGGTCCCACTGGGGCATCCACTGATTATCCACAACGAAGAATGGAAAGAAAAAAAGTGAGAAACTTTTTTTAATAACAAAACTCAAATTGCACTTTGTACAAAAAAAAAAACCTTTATGTGGAGCACATTTCAGACAACTAAGGTAACATCCTTGCACCAAAAAGCAGTAATAACTATAGGCTAGCACCTGCATGACTTAAAATGTTTTAGAAGAACATCTTATAGTACAATTTTTCATCTTTTTGGATGTTCTCACCTGTGCAGACAGGTGCCCATCAGGTATTTTAAGGTGGAAAACAGTAGAAATGAAAACTGCAAAGGGCACATTGCATAGTTTGTCCTCTTTGTAAAGGACCATTTCATTTAAAATGTGATGATTGCTTGTGTTGCCAGATCTTCTGGACTCTTCTACTGTGATCTTTCCTTTACCAAGCAACAGCAACAATTAAGTTGGTGAGCAAAGAACTTAAACAAACTAGAATTCCCCATAGGCATTGAAAATCAATGCCTAAGGGGAAAATAAGAGATAACTTTTAGCACAATCTTTAACTTGGAGTCCAGCGGCAGTCAGGGACTGAAAGTTATTTTATTTTCTGATAAAACTACTCTTTCCCTCCAATTCCTCAAATTTCAGTCACAGTCAGCCTCAGAGCGGAAAGCACCTGGACTGCTTATCTGATTTTCCACACCTTACAAATTCTCCTCCTAAAATTGGGGCGACATTTCTCCATCGTCTTCACAGCGTCTCTGCAATCTAAACTCGTCCACTGAAGGGGAGTTCTGTAATGCCATTCTAATTTCATTCCTTATTCAACATAGAAACACATTGAACTGGTGCTTTCGCTCGAGTGAGAGTTTATAAATGTAGTATTTCTGGTTTTTGGAGTGGCCTGTTGACTCTGGAGGTTAAACAGAACTGCATTCCAGGTCTCATTTTGCATGAGGAACAGTGTTTGGGTTGCAGCTTCTAGTTCATTGTCTATCAATCTCTCTATGGCAGGTGTCCCGTGGCACATGTGATTGTGGGTGACAGCTCAGGCTCTGTGCTGGATACAACAGTTGGCAGTTTGGGAGCCTGATTTGCTCTAAGCTCTTGTGGTACAAGTGTGCTTTGTGATGTGGATCTGCACTGAGGGCAAAATGAGAGGAACTCGTGCTTCAGAAAATCATGCTGACCAAGATTTGGTGTTATGAAAAGTAAAAAAATAAATACAAATAAGATATTGAAAAATTAAGTTAGTTTGTGAGCAAAACTTGTGCTTGAATCCCCCAAACAGAACATCAAAATCTTGGCAGGGAAAGAGATCAGTAATATGAAGTGCCCCTAAGTTAACTCTCACTTCCCTCACAGTAGTGGAGTTGCTCGGCAGCCAAAATCAAGGCTGCGGATTCACTGAGCAGTTGCAGGTTTCACAGCAATATAAAAGCAGAGCGGGGCATTACTATGTGCTTATGGATGCTCAGTAAACATCTCAGAGTTTTATTTAAGACAGCCTTTACCAGCACACAAAGCTTTACAGGCTTGACCATGACTTTACAAATCAGCACGCTTGAAGTTTGCTAACCCTATTTAATCAAGTGGGCACTCGCACTACAAAAGGACGGCTCTCGATCCGTTTCTCAAACATTTCTTCACTGACGGCGAATGGCAAGTTAAGCAAGGTTGGCTTCACCGTGAGACCGCAGATCTATATCTTCTTTGACCCAGATTTGTTGCGATGATTGGCTACAACTGGCAGCTCACGATGTTCCTCGGCTCATCATGCAGTTTCAAGAGCTCGGAACAAGTCACAGCCTGCTTGCTGGAAGTGAAGGGCTCTCTTTCCAAAATAACTCTTCAAATTTAGCCTCACATGTTGGAACTTTTTTTAAAATTCAGAAAAATTGGACTCGTAGGATGTTATATTTTTAACTCCAGGATTATCGTGGCATTAAACAAACGTCATTTTTGTAGTCATGGTAAGATTAAGATTGTTAGAAATAAAATCTAAAAAAAAAAGGGTTTCATTGTAGTGATATTGACGTGGTAAAACTATGTGTGGGACAAAGAAGAAAGAGAACTTCTGTGGCACATTTATGCACCTTTGCCATTCTTTGTGTCACCCGTGTTGATAAAGCATAACTTCACCAAGTCAGAAAACCAGGACGAAAAAAAAAACTCCCCTTGTCTCCAGGTGTCAGCAGGTCCAGTATGATGGTCTTTCAGCTGAATTCTTGCTTTTTTCTTTCTAAAGTAGTCACATCAAATGTCAGTGGCCTCCCCCCTGCACGGCAGAGAGAGTAAGAAGAGTGCTTAGGCCACTGTGTGTGAAGTTCCTTTCACTGTGGTCCATTTTTTCTCTGACAGCAGAGGACAGAGGACACACTTACGGCCCTGCAGCAGGGGCGAACTCTCTAGTCTATATTTTTCATTCTTTTTGGAGAAAAGTTCTCACAGTATTGCATGTGGCAACCACAGTCTTAAAGCAGGTCGCAATGTGCAGTAAGGTGACAATACATCTCTTCTCTGTGCTAATAATATAAACTTAAACCAGAAGCTCTACAGTCTTCCCACTAAAGCTGAGCAGTCTCAACTAAGGACAGCCTCGTCTTCAGACCTGAACTTTCTCCCATTACAGCTATCAGTCATGCTATTAAGTGGTGTGCTGATGTGTGAGGAGACAGCTCACCAGACTGGAGGTAGGGCCGGTGTGCACCTACCTGCCATTCGCTTTTTTAGCCAACATCAGTCCACAGTGTCCACAATCTGCTTGTTAAATCTCTGCAGCTAAAAAAGACCAGAAGCAGAAGGAATGACAGTGTGAGACGAAATGAACAATGCAGATAAAAAAATTATTTTTTATCCTTCACCTTCACCTGAGTGGCTTGCATTAGAGACAATCAATTCATTTTTTTCCCCCAACACTTTCAAGAGGTCTGATGTCAGACTCTGCAAATTACTTGACATTAATTTCAGTCATCAGTCAGTGACTGACTGACCTTGAGCCGCAAAGTTGCTAGCTTGTTCAATTCCACTTATAGATTTTTTTCGACATATGCCATTTGCAAAATTGAAAATTGTGCTCTAAACCATAATTTAATCTAACATTGAGGTTAGAAACTGGGGAAAGCCTGAAAACATGTGAATAGAAAATGAGCTTTGGGGATTGATGAGATATTCCCTGTTACCAACCTTTGAAGAGGAATAAATCATTCATGAGTCAAAGAGTTAATTTAGACCGATTTGTGAATTCTGACGTCAAGGATTAGACGCATGAAAAACTAAGATGAAGAGGAAGAAGGAGGAAAGTCTGGCCAAGGATTTTTGCATTTTTGTTAATCCCTTATTCCTGTTTTAGGGGTTCTAATTAATTAGAGGATGGACGGCAGAAACTGGGCCTTAATCTTCAAAGTTGTGGCTTTTAATTCCAGCTTCATTGTTTTATGACCAGTGCCAGAACAACCAGTTATTTAGTTTGGGTGGCACCTATCCCTCCCCTCTTGTCTGCTTATATTGTCTGCCTCCCTACTTAAAACACAGACAATTCCCACAATTCCCTTGTCTTACCTCCCTCCCACAGTTATTCTCTTCTATCTCGCACAACATCACTCTCACTCCTACTTCACTTCCTTTCTTGCCATCTCTTTAAGGTGTGATCTATTCTCATTTGATTGTAGTTTAATGAGCATTTTTCTTTTTATCTGGAGTCTTATCGTGTCATTAGACAAGAAAGAGAAAAAAACAACCACTGAATAATAAATCGGACGCAGAGACGTCCCTTGAAACATCTCATATAACTGTGCAGGTGAGTTGAGTGGGATGAGAAAACATGCTTTCGGTTTAACAGGAGTCCATTTCCAAGTAATTAATGGCTCATGCTGATCTTGAATCAGTCTGAGGGACAGTTGACAGATGTAAAGCGAAGTTACTGAAGCAAAATTGTACAGAGAACTCTGCAGAGCAACTGCATCACAACTGTTGTGTTTATATTCCCCCATGCTAAAGGAGTCCTCTTTTGGTGATAATGTCACTTATAGTGAGCTCAAGCGCCCCCCCCTCACCCTCCCATTGGTTCTGTGTAGCTCCCGAGGCTAGCACGCCCTGCCAGTTTCTCTCCATACACAGCACTCTCAGCACTGTCAGCTTAATTGGCTCGCCTCCCATCAGCCAGATACCCCAGCTCCTTCGTAAATGGCTCCCTTTTAGCCACCAAGCCAATGCCATTGTTCAGGTACACAGTGTGTCGCTATGGATGCCGTGATCACTCACACATGAATTCCAGGACAAAAGGCCCATGGGCTGTCTCTCAACCAGTTTCCCGAGCTGCAACTATATATATATTTTTTTTTTTGCCAGCAACAAACACAATGCACTTAAAAAAAACAAAAAAACAAAAAAAAAAAACACTCTCCCTTCAAGCTGATACCCTAGTGCCCCTCATGGTAAAAGGTAATTTACTCGCACTCTGCCGTTCCTCCACATGATGTAGGACCGCATGCCAGCAGCTGTGCCAACGCTGCCTCATGTGTTTAAGTTCATCCTGTGTGATGTTTACATATGAAGATCATAGCGCCTCAATGAATGTCAGTCAACCCACAGAGACTGGAGAGAGGGATAATGATTGAAGAAAGATGGAGAGAGAGCAGCAGAGTGTGTGTGTGTGTGTGTGTGTGTGTCTGTGTGCTGGAGAGACAGAGAGAGATGAGACTTCCCACGGACCTCATGGACTGAAGCCAGCTGTGGTTCTGTCTGAGTAAAGGTAGTCAGTGTTACCCTGATGAGTGCCACTTTGGCCCCGGCTGGGTCAGCTTCCTGCCAGTGTGTAATGAGCCCCAATGAGGGTGAACTCCCTGTTCCCCTATGCTCAAGCCTGTCTCCGCTAATGAGCTCTGAATAAATCAGGGTTAGTGCCCCCTCCTCCCCACACTCCCAATCTCCTGGTCCATCCACTATCCATTTTCAGCTCACTTAACCCCCCAAACAACCCCTCCACTCTTACCCCATCACCTGACCATGTCATCCTTTCCCAATAATGAGCCTCACATCCCCATCCAACACTCTCTGTCTCCTAATTGTTAGTATTTGTTTGTGGGACAGTCTGCGTTTATTTATTTATTTATTTATTTCATTTTTAAAGACTGTGATATCCAAATATCTCATTGTTTTGATTGTCGCCATCCCATCATTGTTGCCTGGAGCTGTTGAGGAAAAAACTAATTCTTCGAGTTCTTTGCAGCTTCGTTCTGTCTCATCATAACCTCTGTTTTTTTTTTTTTTTTTTGAATGATAAATAAATAAACAAATAAATAAAAAAGCACCTCTTTCTCCTGCATGCCCCATTAGTCTGGTCCTAATTTGGTTCCCGTTGGAGTATGGGGGAGTGAATGTCTGTTCCTGGACTCCGGTAGACATAGGCTGCTTTATAAGAGGTGATGATGAATATTGCTATGGATTATTGGACCAGAAACCTGCCCACTCTTTCCCATAAATAGTCTCAAACAGTTGGACTCTGACTGGTGAGGGCTGCATGTGAAATAACCAGGGGATATTTCGCATGCAGAAGCCAGATAAAGTAGGCCACAGCTTCTGGTTTTGGTGATGAAGTCATACATGGCTGACTGACTCACATTGGGAATTCAATTTAGAATATGAGAGTAAGTGAAACCGCTTGTTTTGAGACATGTTGGTAATCCTAACTAAGGGATCTAATGCATTTGCTTGTTTACAACATGAACAAACAAGCAATATATTCATAGTAAAAAATCAAACAACACACCAGGATGATAATATTCCGAAAGAGACTCTATAAAACAGGTAAACAAAGAAAATCTGCTCATGGCTCCTTAATGAGAAACCCAAAGACAAAAATAGGCCCTGAGGTATGAGTAGTTACTTTACAGTACAGTCAGCACTGTTGTTTTGCTCGGATTGCCTTTCGGAGGTGACTAACCCCGAGCAAATGTTACTAGTCAACGAATTGGCTGCCATGCATCAGGTTCAAACATTTTTTTTTTTTTTTCTTTCACCCCAACTGATTCGTTTCTTCACAGCTTGCCTACCCTAGAAAATGTATCAGTTGGCTTGGAGGAATCAATCACGGGGGTGACACTATTCCAGACCACAGTGTTGTTTGTGAATCTGTTGTTTGTGATGCCTGCAAAAACCCTGGCTGTGATTGCCAAGCCTCTTGATGTGTTGGTTTTAGAGTTATTTCATTGTAGGCTTTTTTTTCTGTCTCGGTGGCTTTGATTCTGTTTCCTTACTTACTGCTTTTCGTTCTCTCTCACTCACACACTCTCTCTCTCTCTCTCTCTCTTCACTGTTCACATTCATGCCTTTTCAACGTGAACCTGGTAGAGTACTGATGTAAGGAGCGCCAGTGCTTTTTTTGGAAATGCTAACAAATAAGCCTGGCCCACAAAGGTGACTGCCAAGCGGGGATTAATGTAAAACAGAAAATATTAGCACCCGGAGACGGATCTCAGCAGAGCAAAACTGCCTCATTAAATAGTCTTCCCCCCCTCTTCGAGTGATTCATCCTCTCTTTTACCTTCCTATAGAATCCCCTCTCTGAATTCTCCAAGATGATATAATCCATCCATGTCATGTCATGTCATGTCCCTTCCTTTGAAGCATAGGGATGTGCATTGTGCTCTATTACTTGAGCACAAAGAACTCAGAAAACTCACCACTTACATTACGTCCACAATGCTACAAACTCGATCACACACTACAACCAAACTTATAACCGAACATTACAACATACAGTAATTCAATTAACAGCTTCACAAAGGTAGGATTTACAGCAGGAGTTCAGGTCCATGTGATGAAATGGTAACTTCATGTGGTGCTACAGCTCTTTAATGCAAGAGACAGGAACTTCTTTGGTACATTTTTCTGGTGTCCAAACTGAATGCAACTGATCTGCACACCAGTACTTAAAGGGCGGCAGCAGAAAGTGAGTAGATCGTCGTGATTCATCTGACATAAAGTGTATCAGAATGAAAATACTCTGGAGAATATCTCAGCAGCTCAGCCGCAGCTTGGCAAGAAATGCTGCCGACTGAACTTCAGAAGGTAGCTATGGAGCTGAGATGGAACATAAATGTGTGCTGTTGGTCTTTGATGATGTTTAACCGTAGAACTGTCTTATGCAGAAAAATGGACAATATGTCTTAAAGCAGGCACTATAAAGATTTTCTATGTTAATTTGTCTCTATTAGATGAATGCATAAACTGATAAAGTAGTCTATTTTATTGTTATTATTATTATTATTATTATTATTATTATTATTATTATTATTATTATTATTGTTGTTGTTAT
>JAPZDY010000024.1:7392370-7411353 GCA_029783645.1 Ctenochaetus hawaiiensis
TTCTGTAATTAGAAATAATAATATTTTTTTCTCACTAAATTTTAATTGTTGTTAAATAAGCATAATATATTAAATATTATAACAAGGAGAAATATGGCATTTCACAACATAATACATGCATAATAATCTGTAGGTCACTGTGTTGACATAATTATTTCAGTAAAATTCATTGTGCTGAATCACTGCAGTAGCTGGTGACTTCATGATGGAAAATTCAAAACAAGAGTTTCTGTACACCAAAGCATGAGCCGTATTACTACTGACAATTTCAGTTTTGCCCTTATTTCAAGCCAATTACTTGATGCTTATCAAATTAATTACTGCACTTAAAATAACTACAGCATGAACTGTAATCAGTCTGCGTTTCCTCTGTGTCAGATTGATTTTTTAAGAAAAGGCGGCATAAACGTGAAACGCTCAGATGTGAGTGTACCAGATCAAAATAATTTAGTGTTTTTTTTTTCTTGGATTCAGGTTAATCTTTTCCCCCACAAAATCCCCTGAAATATGGATCCCAGCAGCTCTCTGCAGCTGGGAAATGTAGTCCCTTCACTGAGTTACGGTCCCAAGATCTCCTCCAGCTTGCTGTCCAGTGCACCTCCAAAGGGACTAACACCAGAAGTTCACAACCTGGGCTTTGGCAGCAAAATGAACTAACATGTAATTCAATTTAAGCTACTGCTGCTACTAAACATAACTGTAAAGTACTGTTCTTTGCTAGCCAGGAGGGATGCGTTTTTTTATAATACAGTGTATAGTACTGTATATATAATAATAATAGTATATTTCTCATTTTTGTTTTATGTTGGGCCTAAAAGTAAATGAAACATATTTTACAACAGTATAAATAAATGTTAGTATAACAGACTACAAATAAACAGAGATTTGATTAGGATTTGAGTTTGGCGAGAAAACAATCCAGGAATTTTGCAAAAATGTGGTGACTGAATTTCCCTTTTATGTCTAAGTGATGAAAGTAATTCAAGTTGTGATCGCGTCTTGAAAAAGTGAAGTCATGAAATTCCTCTAACCAGCTGTGAAGATCTGTGGATATCATAAAGCTACCTGCTGTTAGTGTCACTTTTGGTCACTGTGCAATGAGAGACTAAGTGAGACAAATGCTGTCAGTGTTCTGGTTCAACAGTTGATCTTGAGATGTGTATGAGGGGTTTTGGTTGCATGAGTGCATTACGGATGAGCGATTAACTGTTGTGCTGAGCTGCATATCGTAAAGATAACTGTCTGAACAGTTTGGAAGACGAAAACTTAGTAGAGCCACACATTTCTGTCTCTACACTACACGGCCATCACATTATAACACTATTACTTGCTTCCATCCTGGGGTTCCTCCTACTGTTATGAAGTGGTGGTCTTTTTTCCCCCAATATTATATGTATTTTCATCTTTTCTTACCCACATGACTTTAACCAGTATCAGTCATGACAAGGTAGTTCACAGTTTTATTGCCTATTCAGGTCCAAATCCACTGCTTTTCTTTACTTTGCAGGTTCATAACACTTGCACACAATTTTTGAGGGCTACAAGTAAGAAACATTCCACATAAAAATGCCCCATTCACTCAATTGTCTTTAGAGAAAATGCAGCCCCCATTCAACCAAAATGACACTGAAAATGCTTCTCCACACTCTTGGAGAGACAATATAAAAAACTTCTTTATCTAAAAAGATGGAAATTACGAGAGGGACACCATTTTCAGTGACTCAAGATTTTCTGTCTCAGCAGACTTACAGAGATCATTACAGTGTAAGCATCACTTCGTCCTGGTGATGGGAAATCTAGTCAAAGATGAGCTGGAGGACTGAGGAGGTCTGGAGACGACAGACGTCTCATGCAGAGGCATTTATTGCAGAACTTGACTTCAAGGAGATCAGTATTAGCAACATCAGTGGGCAATAATAAGCATTGCCACCACCAGTGTGAGGTTGTTATGTGTGTAAGGTGTATTTAAGTCTTTGTGTCCTAAACTATCTGTCCAAAAAGTTGAAGCTCTTTACCTTCATGATTTTCCTGAGTATTAGAATATAAACATCTCTACGCAACTCACACAGAGCTCTGTTGTTTTTGAGGTGACATTATCTTGTACCAAAGTTCAGTGTCCGTCCCTGAATGTCTGTTGGCACCTTGAGCTGCCCTCAGAGAGAGCCCAACCTACCCTTGGTACTAAAGTGAGGGCAAATGGGGAGAATCTGCACAAAAATAACTGTGAGACACACTGTTGATTATAACAAAGGGACTGTGTGATTGTGGCATTAACTTTGCACGGGTGAAGTGCAAAGAAGTCTAGTGGCAGACAGAAAGGTGTTGAGGGCTGACAAGGCCTGGTGGGGTCACACTGTGTAAGAGAAGAGGGACTTGGGGGGAGAAGAAATTCCTTCACAGTCCTCATTCCCTTTCTGTAGGATTATTATAAAATGTTTAGTGAAATGGCAAATGCATGATTTTGTGAATAAGGACAAGATGAAAAGAAATGGACTAAGCTGACTGACCGGATGGGGAGCCTTTGCTGAGGGTGACTCACTTCTCCTCTGCTGTACTCCTCCTGCCACTACTGCTATTGTCCTTTCCCCTCCTCTTCAATCCACCTACCCTAACTGCCGCCGCAACCGCTACCGCCGCTTCCACCTTTCGGATTGCTATATTTGTGACTGTGCCCATTGATGTGGAAAAAGTCATCATCTGGGCCAGTAGATCTGGAAATAGAGTACTCGTCGAGGTCGGCCAGAGACAAGCCTTGTTCCTTGAGATCCCATCCAGCCAAGTGTGCAGGGGGCAATGAGTTCCTGCTTGGGAGAGCTGCAGGTCTCTGCTGGCTATTTTCTCGATATCCACACTGGGGCCCATAGTGCTCTGAAGCTAAGACAACACTTCCTTCACACTGAGGGCCAATCAGGCCTGTAGGTCCCTGTGCCACCACAGTGCAGTGAGACACACTCAGAAACTCAGTGTGTCAGACGCTGCCTTCTGCCTAAAGTTTGAATTCTTTTTTAAATGATTAGGTTTAGTGCAAGCTTGAGGCTTAAATCAATAAAGGTGACTATATGCAGGGCAGCCAAGCCAATTAGGCTAACTGGGGTTTTTGATTAATAATATCAAGGCTTAAAAAGAAACAGAATGAGAAAGTAAGAATGGCAGCGGGGTTCATTGATTATTTTACTGCATCTGAAGCCCTGTAGTGAAAATTGCAATTCTCAGTATTATTAAATTTCTTATGTCTCTCTTTTTAGTAATAAAAGGAAGGTCATGACCTCAGTATATACAGTATTTGAATCAATGACCCACATTTAACATCAAGTACTATTCTTGAGGCAATTCAAACCAACATTTAAAGCTGAGGAGGTGATGAAAAAAATGAAAAAAAATTGGGGTATAAATCTTTATCACTGAATAAGCTGACTGGTATTTGGGCACGGTGAATCAATCAAGTTGATCACCAATCAGAGGGAAACTGAGCAAAGAAGGTGCAGTTGCCTCAAGTTGTTTTAAGTAAGAAGAATAGCTTGCAATCAAAATACAAATACACAGACCTTAAATCTTAAGCCAGATCAAAGAAAAAAGCAAAAGAGATCTTTTTTCCTGCCACACATAATACATCATCATTACCTGAGCATCAGATTTTATCCCCCCTTTCTAACAATTACAGGTATGTTTTAACCCAAGAGATTCATGGGATCACAGCACTCAGCTCATGGTGGAGCGAGCTAACCTCTCTCCTCCATCCCGCTCTGAAATGGCCCTTAGGCCTATACTGTGCCATAGCTAATGGAGTGCGCCTACATGAATTATTAACAGTGCTTACATTCCCTTTATACTTGCCATCCTATCGATATTCAACCCTCAGCATACCCATGGGTACGTGGGCGAATTTTTTACACATCAGGACAAATTGCCCTTTTCACATACATGCTGGTCCCTCGCAGATAATGTTAAATAAAACTATGTTGAATAAAACATTTGACATGCAGCAAAAAATAAAATTGAACAAAAAAAAATGTCTCCTTTTCACAATAACAGCAAACAGACCTTAATTTAAGTTCTGGTGACAACAGTGAATTGTGATAATGCACTGTCCCAAGTCCCTCAGTTCTTTGGGTTTTAAACTGCACGGACACCTTGAGGTTTACATTATTAAAGCATGCTTGAATTTATAACGCCATCTTCCATGGGAAGTAATCCAAGTAGTAAATTCAATGGGCAAAAAAAAAAAAAAAACATCATCCACAAACTATAAAATGGCTCCCCTCTTGCAAAGTGCTTGTAAACCTTTTTTCAGCCATCATCGCCGGACGCGGTAGGATAACTCTGGGGAGATTCACATTAAGCAAAGAAAAAAGAGGGGGGAAAGCAACCTCCTTGAAATCTTATAAGGGATATGGGACAGTCATAAGGGAGCTATTACATTGACTTTCTCTCCTGGATATACGACTAAATTGTTCCCAGTGCAATGAAATGCAGGATCTGGAACAAAATTCTGAGAGTGCCCTCTCAAGGGTTAATTATCTTGGTAGCTCAACTACTGATTGTATGAGTATGTGTGCAGGGGAGGGAGGGGGGGTTGTTGTTTGTGTACTTGAAAGATATAGAGACACTAAAGCAGATGGCAACTCATTTACCAAAGGCAAATGAGAGTGAGAGCCTTTAAGCCATTTCATGTAAACAGTCAGCCTGCAAACAACCATAAATTATGGTATTTATGAAAGTGCCAAAGACACCAAAGCGTTGAATATATGATTAATGGAGGAGCAGTGCTGGGGTTTGATCGTTGGGGTCAGGGTTTTTGTCGTGTCCAGTCTGGTTTTAAATATAATTGGTTTTGAAGCGACGCCACTTTGAGAGAAACTGTATGTAAGCTAAATTAAAATAAATGAACTTCTACAAAGCTTGGAAAATGTATCCACTGCAAACATCAAGGAAGCAAGAGAGTAATGAGCACAAATGTATTCCCATATGTAATAATAAAAATTGAGTGATAATTGCAAAATTTTTTTCCCCCCACATGTAACATTGGGATTGTAGTTGTTTGTGTACAGGGTGATGAAGTGTGCTAACTATCATGCCTTTAATAGCAGCTCCAAAATGATGCATGTGTGAAAATGTATGATATTAAAATCAAAGCAATATTTTCTTCTCCCACAGCGCTCTTGTTTTCTATAATTTACCTTTTTTTCCTGTTTTTTTGCCTTTTGTTTTATTCATCTCTCCATTTCTCCCAATTCTTTCACATAACTCCTGCCTCTGCTAACAGCCTTCTCCGGCTGTCAGCTAACGTTGCCTCTGATAAAGACTCACCTGGTGTGAAAAAGTTAATCCTTTAATAAAGTTTGTTGCCTAAACCTGTGCGCTCCAGTTCACTTCAGACTTTTGTTCTGAAGTCTCCCTTGATACTAGATTGTCCAACTCTTAAGAGCACCGGATAGGCTGTCATCTCGTTGTGAGGCGGTTGAAGCCTGTTAAAACCTCTTCCTCCAGTGCTTTGTCTTTTGACTCACTCAGCTCATCTTCCCCTTAGGGCTCCGAGCATGCCAGTCCCCGGTCCCCATCAGCCTCTGTGGTTCCCTGTCTGACTGTGTAAAAAAGTAATTCAATGAGTTGTTAATAGACTGCCCGCTCCTATACATCTCATCATTCTCTGACATCAGAAGCTTGATTGCTCACAGTGACAGCACTGGTCTTTGCGCTAACTCTTTTTTTCAGCGAGAGATCCACTCCTCTCTCATCAGTTTTAACACCCCCTTGATTCAAGGCACACAGGTTATGAGAAAACCCTTTGTTTTCTGAGGCACTCTTGTACACATTCATCATGATTTTATCTACAGTCTGGCTCGCGAGCTTAATTAAAAGGTCTTACGCTTTCAAGGAACTCTCTTTTAAATGCATTATTAATGCTGTAAAATATTACTGAACTGCAAATGGAAGGATTGCAATTAGTCACTTCCTCATGTAAAGTCAAAAGGTTAAGAACAGTATTGAATATCTGCTCAAAAATAAGCATTTTTTTCATATGTTTGACATATAAAATGCAGTATATCAGCTACACAGAAGCCATTTGATGACTTTCTAGGTATCTGACCTCTAGCACGGTTAGAGGACAGTGTTAATAAACTGATGATAGGTCAGGAGGCTCTGGACATATGGCTCTCAGTGCTTAATCAAAGCGATCTAACATTGCCTCTGCAGGGTTTTCTTTTTGCACGGCACACTTCACGAGTCCCTCTTTAATTACAGTTTCACACACACAGACTTGTGTGTGTAGTCTTTTTACTGTTTAAATAACTTTACCAAATGAATGGTAATGAGATGCATGCTGGAGAAAATGTGATACTATGCACTGCCATTAACATACTTCATCTTGATTAGCCAATAGAATATAAATCCTATTTTGGTTACATGGAAATCGGAGGAGGGGAGCAGATTTAACTCCGTAAAATGTATTGTGATGGTTTTCTACTTCATTAGCAGGCAATGTGTGGCTTTTCCCTTTCTCAAGAGTATAAACTGAGTTTTGGGCCCAGACTATTCTTAACTCTGGACCCAGCAGGGCACATTTGAGCTATTTCTGATCTTATGCTAATTTGCCGGTAATTGTTGAAGCCACACACCGACATAGTAATTCAAGTGTCCATATTAATGTGCCCTTACAGTAACAATTTCGATATCCAGCGTGTCAGCACCTCTTGGCAGAGATGGTATCTTTAAAAAGACTCGCTCACACTCATTACAGCACACAGAGATGCTGAAATGGAACTTTTTTTTTTTTGTACAGTCAAAAGCAGTGGGCATACTGACAAAGAAAGTTATTTCACCGAGATGAAATATTGACACTTTGTTAAGAAAACTGTATTGCAAAAAAATGGCTTTTTGTCCACCAAGTAATGAAGGTATCTTGACATTCAGCAGAATTGAAATTGAGATTGAATTGACTGATAGCTTAAAGACTTTTATGCAAACTTTTAAGCTCGGGGCTGTCAAATGAAGGTCAAGCAAAATACTGTATTTATAATTAGAAACTAAATTGCCATACAAAAGTACCGTAGTGGTGATGTTGGTGTAATTGTAAGCTCAAGAGTATGTGCACACAAATAAAGTGAAAAAATAAAAGCAATATTTGATTACACATGCTTTCCAGCTCTGCCTTTGTATCTTCTTTAAAACCTGACTTAAACTCCAGCAAGGTGACTTAAATGTCCAGCTCTCACTGTCCTGAGGCAAGGTAGTCAGTCAGCAGCTGATGCCTTAAATGGGCTCTCACCAGCCATGTCCATGTGGTCATTTTCAAAGTGATAGCATACACTTCGAATGATGTATGACTCATTACTCGGGTGAATGCAGGGGGCCAGATTTTTTTGGGCCCTTAGGAATCTCGCTCCAAGCACCGGTACACTCAGATATTGTATTGTATATCAAATCCTAGAGTGGTCTGATAGCCCACCTATATGCACCGGCGCTGACGCGGTTACTTAGCACTCCTCTGGGAGTAAGCAAAGTCCACCAGATCATTATCACATTACACTCCTGACAAGTTTATATGAACAAACCACGCAACTTATAGTTGCCAGTCTTTGTAGCACCGTCAGAGAGCTGACTGAGAATTCAAGTCAGGGGCTGCGAACAGTGTCTGAATCCTGAAACGACCCATCAACAGCACTCAAGGGGTAGTTGGGATTGAGTCTTTATCTTTTTTATCTTCTATTAAAGTTGCTGCAGCTTTACTTTTTTTGGTTTTGTTCATTATCTTTTAAAACGTTTTGTGACTGTAAAGCAAGTGACAAGGTTTCAAATTCCCTGACTTTTTTTTTTTTTTTTTTTGTACGTTTCAAAATGTGTTTGATTTAAGGTCCTCGCTTGAGAATTGGGAAAGTGAAAGGTGCTCCGCTGTGACAGTGACCACTGCTGCCTTTGAAGGTAATGAAGGACAAATTCGAACTTCATTACTGCCAACAAAGATATTCACTGACATGATGAATTACTTTTATTTATTTAATTTTCAGTCATCAGAAGCTCTTTTTTCTTTTTTTTTTGCTAAGGTAAGGTCACCTGTCACATGCTGAAGAGCTAATAACAAAGTGGAGATACAACCTCTTGTTATTATTCATTGTTGGTTGTTTGGATCAAATGTAAGTTATGAGATTATTGTAATTTATTTCACACTATTTGGACAAAACAGGGTGGGCCTGCCATGACCCAGCTAAAGATACAAGGTAACAGATGGATGCAAAACCTGGTCAAAATTAAGTTATGACCAAAAAATGTCAGTGTACAAGATTTGTTCCTGTCATTGTGCATTTAAGAATCCTGTCCTTTAGATGTCCCTGAACACTTATAAAGGCTTTATCAAGCATCCCAATGTCATTTCTTGTCACACAAAGAGATGTATATTTCTTTTAGCCTGCACAATGTAAACAACACAGTCTTGATACCAAACTCAATAGTTTATGCAGATAGTTTTGATTGCCTGATTAGAAATCACAAAACATCTCCAAGAATCTCATTGAAACAAGGTCCTCTGTGAATCTTCCAGGAAAATACAGCTGAAAAGCTGCTGCTTGGTTCGAGGACAGCGAACTCCAAGACAACAAAAGAGACAGAAGCACTCCGGCTAAATGGCAACTCTTGACCTTGGATTCTTTATTAAATAGATTGAAAATCCTGTTCGACCAATTATCCACTGAAAGCTGTATACCTGGTCGAGGTTGACTGGATGTGTTGTGTGTTTGCTTCATGTCTAAGTCCATTTTTACTCTGAAAAGCCACATTTTGAGTTGAAACACTTGTCTGTTTGCACAATTTAAGACTGAAATAACGTGTGTGCTTCAGTCTCCTTTGTCCTCTGGTATTTCTTGGAAAGGGAGCAGTAATTGAGTACTGTATGCAGTATTTGCTTGTGTGTGCAAGTATCAAAATGCGAATATTTTACTGCAGAGTGTGAATTGTTCCACGCTGCTAATTACATAAAATGATCTGTTACGGACTGAAAACGGAGAGGAATGTTTTCTGAGAGTTTTATTTTACAGCTAGAAAAATCTTGCTGGCCTGTTTTAACAAGGCGAACCATCACACACAGTATGCCAAAGGTCTGCCGCATCCCACATTTTTTTTAACTACTGTGAAAGGAAAATAATTGGCTGGCAAGTTCATTCCTCAGAGCTTAATTCTACTTGTCCAATGCATTAAACAACAAGATGTAGACAAATGTAAAGCCTAATAAAAATGATCCATTTAGTCAGTCTGCTCACCACAGAAACCCCACATAAAATTGCACAGTTGTTTGCTATACTACATAATCAGTTAAACAGTTCATTTAGATGTTTTTATAATGGGATCAGTCATTTATAACTAACATAAGATCATGGAAAGGGCCACAAATTAACTAGATGACTGTTGGGCCAATATCTTTGTGTGTCTGCAGGGCTTACAAGTTTATCCTTAACACCATATTTAAATCACAGAAAGTCGTCTACAAATGTGATGTCAGAGCAAATGTTCGTTAAAAGTCAGCAATCTGACAAAAAAATGTCACTCGCTCAAAGTGAGTTGAACATGAACAGACTGATATCATTATGAAGCTGCCACCGAGAGCCGACTTGTCAGGGCATTATATATGGAAATGTTTTATATAGCGTATAGCAGCTATAATGGCACTTGTGTCCGTGTGTGAAATATTTCTCTGTTGGAAAAGCGATGACAGGGCGCCAGAATGAAGCATTTCATCACTTTTTCAACAATGTGTCACCTCAAGTAAAACATTAAGTTGACTTCATCTCCATTTTGGCCTCTGTGCTCTGTTGTCCTACTCTTTATATGCAGATCTGTGTGTGTTTGTGTGTGAGTTCGTACATGGGCTTAGCTGAGCCTTTGGTCAAATATGCTGAGGACAGGATGGAGAAACTAACACAAGAAAGGCAGCAAATTATGTTATAGAACCATCAGCTTTTGTTTGGTTTGTTTTTTACTCATGTGATTTGTGTCTTTTTTGTCTCTTAAAAGTCTCGTCTGACATTTCATAAAGTTCAGGATAAACAGATAGAACAAGCTTCTCTGGAAACTCCTTGGTTACTGTGATGGCAAGTCCTGTCCCACCAAACGTACAACTGGTTCCTTGTAAAGGAGGAATAATGAAAACACCAGGTCAGCAGGTCAGAATGCTGTGAATGCATCACTTCTTCTATAGGCGTCCTCATTCTGGCACATACAGCATGGCTTTGAAACCAAGAAGATGATTCTTAGAAAAACCTGCCTCACTTACATAAGCCCTTGCATATACGTTTCTTTAAAAACATGCTGTTTTGTCTTTTTGGTCTCTGTTTTTATATTTTTTTAGTAGGTCAAAAGTTGGTGACAGTGAAGAGGCAATTTTAGCAAAAGCAAAATAACTAAGGACGTTTATGGCTTATACGAGATAAGGAATGAAGGTTATGTCTTCTGCACACTATTGAATGTTGTAAGCCCTTGAAAACAGATAATACATTGGTGCCAGGACTAAAAAAAAAAAAATCCTGACAGGGGAGATATTGCCCTTCAGACTGGTTATAAGCCTCGTTTAGCTGATAGCTCTTGAGGTTAACAGTGTTAGCAATGCCCCTTCACAAACTATCTCAATCTGAAAAGGGCATCCTGTGTAAGAGGGAAAACCTATATCCCAAACCTGCCAAATTACAATAATAATTCATAAGGAATACACTCATAAAAAAGGAATGGGTTATTAATCAGTATCCCCCACTGGAGTTTTACCTGCAGAAATTTTATTAACTTTATTTTGTGCACATTACTCTTCTATCACCTCTTTGGAATACACAGTATTCAGAGATACGACTTAATTGCCTCCATATTTCTACTTTGCCAGTGAAAGACATTGATGAGGGGGTTACGGTGGGTCTCTTAATAGAACTTTCCTCTGTGCTCTGTCATTTTCAGAGATTAACAGATGTGCTTGATACATTCATTAGCTTCCTGGCTCAGACAAAAAAAAAAAAAAAAAAACACTGAACCTGGTAGTGTTTTGTATGACAACCGCACTAGACAAGTCTTTGGATACCACTGAAATCATTTAACTGGGAGAAATTGATGCTGTAAGCAGAGCCACTGCTGCCAGATGGCAATAGGAGAATGAAAAGCAGGTAGTAAAAGCCTCAGGTTATGATTAAGCGGACTGTTGGATAAAGCACACTGCTACAAATGCATGTTGCATAGCGATCAACAAATGCAAGGGACCTCAGGAAGCATCACTTCCTCCCCCCTCAGGTTTCGGGTTAGAATCGATAAATACTGAGGATTTGTAAGACATTATATACATATGTATTTACTCTAACCTAACAGAATCAGAATTTGAAGATAACTTGAGAAATTCTGTAAATAAACATGCCAGCAATCTTTACCTTTGACCGGTATGTTGGTAGATGCACTGAAGCTTTTAACTCACTTGGTAAAATACAAACCGAGCATGGCCTGAAGCAAACTAGAGTCAGGCACCGCGGAGATTCATTTGTTATTATCTTTTGAGATGGAGTGTCTATTTCAGGCAAATGAATGACTGAACATAAATGAAAGAAAACACATTGTGAAACCAAGTCAGAGATTTCTGGAAATATATCATACAGGTCAGCATGCATTAGACTCATATTCCAACTGTTGCCAATGGTCGTAAGAAAGCTTAGAGGAAGGGAAGAAAAGGGGAGATACTAATAATACCAACAACACTTCCCTTGGGAATGTATGTGTGTTAATTAAAACATAAATTGTAAATCATCACCTTTGCTTTGACTGGAGACCAAGAGTTTCAGACTGTGTGTGTGTACAGATATGTGTCCATCCATGTGTGTGTGTGTGTGTGTCCGTGCATATTTGGACGACTCTGACTTTGGAATAGGAGGGTGAAAAAAAAAAACCTGCTGGTCTCCTCCCATTCCTCGCCCTCCCTGCCCACACCAACCCCCTGAGGAGGTGATCGGACGTGTCTGTTTCCCGGAGATAAAGGGCTGCTCACCACATCCCCAGAGCTGGGAGAAGTTGGCACCAAGCTCGCTGGCAGTCTGCTCATGTAACAGACCCCGTCACTGACACTGGGAGAAAGACAGATAGCGAGGGTGAGGGTGAGACAGAGGGGTGGGTGAATGGGGCTGAATTAGAGAAGAAAAGATAGGTGAGATGTTAAAGAGGCACAGTCTGGCTCTGCATCGCAAAAAAAAAAAAAAGATACGCACAAGCAAGTAGCAGGATCTTTACACTGAGATTCTATCAAATTGTTATACTTGCATTAGGGATATATATGCATGTGTTGTTGTACATACACACAATGTGGACAACAGCCAAATGGTACAAAATCAATCTGCCTTCAAGGAATAAGTTTCCCCGCTAAAGAAAGTTGAGGTTTTTCACAGAATCGATTGCAACTTTTTTGTTATCCATTAACTGTCATCTCAGATATTTACCAAATCTGACAATACAAGGGGAACCTCAAAAGCCAAACAAGTCATCTTAGCTTAACAACAAAATGGATGGTTTTTTTGGCCACCTCCATCTCAGAAAGAAAAAAAAATCTATATGACCATTTAAGAAGTGACTTACAGGAGCCTTTTCTCAACTGCCTACCCTATAATCAAGTTGTATAGCTGTATTTGAAGCAAACGTTTCCTTTTTGGGAAAAACCCTTATTGGCTGTCTTGCTGAGAGTTGAATGAGGTGAATGATACCAATGATACCTCTGTTTCATGTCTGTGTGGACAATCTGAAGCTTGTCCAAGTATCTGATTGGCTAACTTAGCCAAAGACAGAAGAGTACAAGGGGGACAGCTAGCTTTGTTTTGTCCAATGATGACAAAATAACAGCACCATAACTACACAACATGTAACTCAACAAAAAGATGCAAAGTTGCAGGAAGTTAGCTGCCAGACAGTTTCTACCTTCCAAAATCCATACTACCACACTCTTTATTATGCCATAAAAGATTTAGCATGTCCCAACACATAGAATGACAAATGTAGTACCCAATATGCCGAGATGTCCTGCATCTGATCCCCTTTTGCAGTGTGCAAGCCAGCAGGCTTTTTTGGCTTCTCTGACCCACGATGTACTATGCAGTGGAAGATACGTCACATCAGCTGAGCTACAGAGAAACCACAGACAGATGACAGCTCACTGACAGATGACGGAAGCCAAAAAAACAGATGACAGCACATTCAAATGCAAGTAAAACATGTTTTTTTTGTGACTTTTATTTTTGCACTACTTACTGCAAGGGTGTGAGTTAATTGTCAAAATTCAAGACACAATGTTATGACAAAATAGTGTGTGTTTATCATATGCATAAAACATGCAACTGTACATACTTTGTGAGAGCAATTAAAGCATGTTCTCAAATTGAAAGGAAAACTGTGTGCAATTTTGTCACACAACTAAGTCTTGAATAATTATATAATAACTGATTAATCTCCTATGCAGTTTATGATGATAGGTGAACAATCTTTACAATCTCGTCACGTACATGTATCCATGTTGGAGGCACATGCATCTAAACACAGATACACATAGGCATGTCCTTGTGGCCCCTCTCATGCACACACACACACAAACACCCGTACACAAACCTACACACACAAACACACACAAACCCACTGAGACCAAGCTCAATATCAGTCTGTTTACAAGCTTTCCACTACAGCCTCTCTGCTTTCATTTTCCCAAATGTAGGCTGTCCTATATGCTTCACCACAGGGAATATCAATTGACCAACCATAGTCAAAGAGATCAATACAGAAGAATATTGTTTCTCTCTCTCTCTTTCTCCCTCTCTCTCTCTCTCTCTCTCCCTCTGTCTTTTTCTTTTTGCTCAGATCATTGGAGCCTTTTTATATAGAGTCACTGTGACACAAATCCTGCATGCTGCTATTCCCCAAAAACACTAAATTAGAAGTTTAGTGAGCAATGGTCTGTGTGACCCAAATAAGAAAGATGCCCTTGTATTGAGGTTGGAGGCGGTTGGAGCTTGCAGATGTATAAAAAATCAATCCTCTTTAGAGCTGTATAATATGTGGAGATGACTTGCAAACGATATAAATAAATAAACAGTCTGACTGTATTTTTTTAACTCTCTGAATCCCAGTTATTGGATCAGTCATGTATTTGGAGAAAGTAGGAAACAAAAGGTCACTAATGGATATGTAGGGGACAAAATGCAACACATTATTTTAAAATGTATTGATTTCTTTGGGTTTAAACATTGTTGGAAACATTTGTAGTAATTTTAGTTCACAACTCAACAAAATATGTAACAAAGAGATAGTGGTTTAAATGTTTTTATATAAGTGTTTCTTTTAAAAAGTGGAGGCGAGAAGCTAACAACAGTCAAACTCTGGTCTGTCAATCACAGCCCAATTTTCTCACTGATGCATAAGTAAACATTTTTCGAGCTGCAAGACACCTTCAGGAAATTACCTTGGTTGTGTTTCGTGCTGCAAAACATGGTTTATAATTGCTCAAAATAACGGTTCTCTTAAAAAAAAAATGACAGAGCACAAATTGGAATGTATTACCGAAAAACAGCATGAAAATTAGCATGTTTTCTGAAAAATCACACACAGTCTGTGATCTGTAAAAAAGAAAATCACAACACAATGAGGAGAATAACTGAAAAAAGATCACGGTTGTCATTTTAACATTTTTGAATTTCACATATTTTTATAATTTATTAGGAAAACTTTTAGCAGCTTAGTTTTTTTAGTGCAACCATGATTTACTCCGAGTCTTGATTGTGTCATGATTTTTTTTTTTGGTCTATTTTTGATTTATATATATATAAATGTCAAATAAAAAAAAAATGTTGGCTTTGTTCTGTAATCACATTATCTTATTTGTAACGTCATATAACCCAGCTTGTGCTCCGTTACATATGTTCACATAACACACCATATGCAGTTTGTGTCTAAGATCTGGTTACAAAGAATCATTGCATGAGATGCTCCAATCAGCAAAGGACGACATTAATTGTTAATTGAAATAAAATGAAACTAATATTCATGTGAATGGGTTGTCTTTGTATGGCGTCCTGCATCCATCTGATTCTTTGTCTGTAATCTATGTACAATTAATTTTGAGCGTAATCATTTGATTCACAGCAGATCAAAGGATCTCCGTGGGGCCTCTGATACGAGGGATACACATCTCTCAGCTAATTATTGATTTGGATACATCACTTTGTGAACGGGTGTTGCTTCTGCAGAGCCGTGTTGATATGCAAAGCATTGGCGTGTCCATGAGTCTTTAATGACTCTGTTGTGGTGCTTTATGAGTTTGTTTGCTTCTTTTTGTTTCCCTTGTTAGAATGTTTTGTTCTAATGATTTTGATAGTTTGCCGATTGGCATTTAATCTGTCATGTAGCAACTTCTAATTTAACTGGTTTCAATCAATACCTCATTATACAAAGTTCATTATGAGCCTATTATTGTTTGACAGTACACTCATTAAAATCATGCGCTGGGTGTATATTATTGAATGAAATGTCTCTTATAAGAAATGTGTAGAGCACTGTTTATTTATAAATCATGCTTCATAGCTGTGCTGCTAGATTTTCAGAATGACTGTACAAACATCTGAAAGTCACATTTAGATTTTGAGAAAACTGTCTGTTTTGGTAAAGATATAGTATTTAACATTTTTGCATTAAAATTTCTCAAACAACTCTACCTAAGTTACATACTTTTTGGAATCATTCTTCTTTCAATTTCACAATTTTTCTAACAAATTTTAAAGCTGAAAAAGATTATCTTTTTTGAAGATAATGGTGTGTTTCACTTTGCCACCTGCTGGCAACTTCCAGGCTAATACTAGTCTGAGTCTGAGCACAGAAGGTAGAAGTTGCCCTTTAATACATTTACTTGTTTGTTAACACACCCGTCTGAGTCACATCATATAGATCTTTGTTTGCATTGGTAGCTGTCTGGTATTGACATAAACAAATCCCATGATTCCAAGCTGATTCACAGCACTATCAAACTACATTTTTTGTTTTTATTTTATTTATTGAGACATCCAGAAATTAAATACTTTACATTAATCAATTTGACAAAGATATTTACATTTATATAACAACAGGCGAAGAGAAACTAGTGGTATAATATTTAGGGGCCTCCGCATTTGAGTGTTACATTGAATCACTGCGTCAAGTAAATTATGTTTTATAATCTATGCCTTCTTTTTTGACAAAAAAAATTGTTTTTTTATTTATTCTGTAACCTTGCCATCTTTGTCCTCATAAGGAACCCTTTAGCCACTGCATGCTCTAGAAAAGTGCATTCTTCCACTAAAGAATATACAGCTAATACAAGTGCAATACAATACAATTAGATAATGCAGGCATTCACAATGTCTGTATGAAAGAAAAAAGGCTTTTAAGGATTCAAAGTGAGAATATAAGCCTAGCTTTATTTAAGGCTGGCAATGGTACAATTCAGATGTATTAAAAAACATTTATTTTCATTTCATTCATCCATTCAGCCTTTTTTATCAAAGTCATGGTCACAGAAACAACAGGACGGGCTGATCAGACATTCCTTACACCAGCAGCTTTCTCTCGATCTGAAGTTTTCCAGGCTGCTCTGAAAACTGTTGTACCCCCAGGATGTCTTGGGTTGGTCCCGAAGTCTCTTCACAGTCAGTCATGCCTGGAACACCTTCAAGGGAAGGTGCCCTGGGGTACATCCTTCTCTGTCAATATGAAGAAGCACCAGCTCCTCACCCTTGAATCTGCGCCAGTTGAATCTACAATCTCCTTCAGACAGACAGAGTCTAGACCTCAGGTTTGGGTCAGAATGAAGATCAATTTCGCTTTGATTCAGCTATTTTGACTGAAGCTGACTAAACCCAGCTGATAATGTAGTTGTCTATAATGTGCAGTTTTGTATTTTCGTTAATCAGCTGCGTTTATTTGCCGTCTCCGAAATCATGACACACACACACACACTGATTGCGATGATGAATTCAAACAAAAGAAGCTTTTGTTTAATTGATTTATCCCTCATTCACCCCTTCTATCAATCTGAGACAAAATCTGGTCTTGGACCTTGGTAGGAATTGATGTTCGACCTAGAATACCTGAAAATATGAGGGGTTTACAGGTCAATTCTTTGAACACTGTGTTGTACTATAAGTAAGTAAGTAAGTAAGTAAGTAAATTTTATTTCTATAGCACTTTTCACAGAAAAAATTCACAAAGTGCTTCACAACAGGATAAAAATGGCAATAATAAAGTAGTGTCTTATAAGAGCAGAAACCATCAAATTCATCTGAAAATATCTCAGAAAGTTTACTGTCCTTGAGCAAAGAAGCTTCTGATAAAGCTGTAGTTTTTGGAAAGATACAAAGAGAATCAAACTTTAACGAGAAATGTTGACTTGATTTAGCAGGCTGGACGCAGATAAAACAAATTTTATTAACAATGACTCAGAATCATTAAGAGTCCCTGTAAGCTATGACAATCCTCCGGCATGCAGGATTTTGCCAAATGAAAGTAAATGCAGTCATGTTTAAAATAGGTTTTGTCAGAAAGATTTGTGTTTGTGTGATTAACTCACCTCTCTTCGACAATGGATAGATTTTGTCCATTTTTAGCTTGTATTTACTGTATGAACAAATGGAGGTTATATTCAGCCATTCAGAACAGTGATTCATTTGTTGACCATAACTATTTTTAGATGTTCCAGTCTGTCTGACTTGGACAGCACTTGGTAAATTAAAAATAACTTCAGTCCTTCCCACAAAGGCTCTGATTGGCCGTGTTTAACAAGAGCATGATCATTCATACAAGCAGCAACAGAACTATTTTAATTTCTCAATTAAAAAAAAAAAAAATTAGACTGTGGGGGCGAGCCAGAGAAGAAGAGGCTAGTTTTTACATGATGAAGTCAGGAACATGCCAAACAAGGACAAACATTTGTTTGATTTTGCTTACATGTGTGTGCTGCACATTTCACTCTGCGCACAAAGTGCTTTTGAAGCCAACTGATGCTTCCTCAGAAATCTTCCTAGAACTAATCAGTTCAAATCACACTGATTGCTCTCAGCAAAAAAAAATTAATCTAATTTTCTGTCAAAGCGGCTGCCAGTTTAAGATCTGATCTCTTTCATTCTTTCACTCTCATTTCTCCCCTCCCTCACTCTCCCACTCTCTTTAAGCCTTGGTTAATTAAAATGGAAAGGATAGGATTTGCAGTCAGTAATTCAACTTACTGTATGGTGGAAGTTAATTATATAGCCCATTGAATCATATGAAGAACATTTTCAACTAGTGGTGACAAAAAAAAAAATCAAAAACATGTTAGATGGACTGAAAACAACTAGACGAATGTTCGAACAACACTCGGAGCAGATGGGGAAAGTGAGCAAATATGGAGACACATTTTTTTCTTAAAGGCAGATTTAGAGGCTTTTCTCAGCAACACACACACACACACACACACACATATTCCAACTAGTCCCCTTCTCACCAGCTTGCTGAAACCAGATGTGTCCTCCTGGATGCGTGCTTATCATCTGGCACCTGGTCGCTATATTTTTAAAGACACCCACCGTCACACGCTGTGTCCTGTTATTGGATGGGGCCAACACACCCACCGCCCAAAGGTTGATGCTCAGAAGGTTGATACACCAAACACAGCAAAGTGATAAAACACAGGAAGGCATTAGGAAGAGCCTCACACACACACTGCCACACATATCTAGTGGGTTATAAGTGATGATTGAGAGAGATTTTAGGAAAATCCAACTGATCCTGCCTTAAACTGACCCTTGGCTCTAACAAATCAAATGCCTTCAGGTTAAATGATTTCTTTCATTTAATTTCTTGAAAAAATGTTGCATGCCGCTGTTTTTAATCCAAATGAATATTTAAAGATATTTTGACTGAAATAGAAACATAGTGTTTTTTTTAAATTATTATTTGGTTGTTTTTTTGTTGCCCTCTTTCAAAATAAATTC
>JAPZDY010000024.1:7413975-7436493 GCA_029783645.1 Ctenochaetus hawaiiensis
TGGGGCTGATCCCAGCTGACATTGGACAAGCCCTTTCAAAATAGTTCCATTCAAAATTCATATTTGGTATTTACGAAATGTTGATGATTGATGAGATTGTATCATCAGTTACAAGTACCAGTTACAAAAAAAATTTAACAGAGCACAAGAAATCATAATTTTCAATTTATTGCATTTTAAAATTACATCACAGCAATAACTGACTTTGCTGAGCGTATGTCAAGTCCCTTAATATCTCATATTGTATGTAAGAGCTCCCCTACATCTCGTTCCTCTGTCGCCTCATCAGTGGGTGTGGCCAACTCTGTCATTGTGGTTTCCTCTTTTATCGTTGCATCTGTCTCCGTCTCATCTGTTGAATGTCTCTTGTATGTAAAGCATTGAACAGTGCCGCAGAAATGATTTGGAAACCCAATAAAAACTGGTGACCTATTATTGGTCCTGACGCATAGTTTAGTTTGGGTAAAATACAGTGTTGTTCCTGCAGCCCCCCTCCCCATTCACACACACGCACGCACACATACAAACAAATGCACAAAGTCAATATCTTAAGCAATGCCTGCCTCATTCCCAGCAGAAGCTTATCTATAGTCTGTGATCAAGTCTTACATGTTAGATGAAAGCAGTACCTTGCAATCACACTGGCTATAGAAGTTATATCTCTGTGGCTTTAATGTTTTATCCTTACTGCGCTATATGTTATCTCCGAAGATTTTTCTTTGCATATCTATTTTTGTATTTCATTTCCAAAAAAAAAAAAAAAAGAACAGTTGTTGTATAATGCAAACATATAAATAAATAATGAATGAAACATTAAATCAGTTTTGTGGTGAGCTAAAGGCAGGTATTTGCAACAACAATATCCCTGAGACAATCAAACCGCTTTACATTTAAAAGCAAAAGAGGAAAAGGAAAGCAGGTAAAACACAATTCTACCTTTTTTCCAAGGGAATATTAGTCAATTACAATTTAAATCAGCACCTATTGAGAACTAGCGGAAGATTTTAGAGGTTAGAAGTTATTTGCTGTTTTATGCGTGCACAAGATAAAAGCAAAAACAACAATGATGAAATCCTAACAGAACAGAAAGAAAGTAGTCGACTTTTCTCTGAGGAAAGTTAACTCTCACTGGAATTAATGCACGCACTTCAATTATCTTTTTTTTTCTTTCTGTCCAGAAATAAAAAACGTCTGAGTCTCTTCTCAGAGCTCTTTATCTGACCAAACTGAGCTCAGTAACACGAATCTTGGTCAAATACCAAAATCCAGCCAGGCACAATAGAGTTATGTAAATGTTCTGTAAATTAGGGTAATATTCTAAGCAGGTAAATAGTATTTTTGCAAAATGAAAGCAAACCGCCATGACTGCATTGACTAACCTAACGCATTGTCTCCCTCATGAGGGTCAGTCGCAGAGAAAGGAGCAATAATAATAATAGTTGCTAAAATGAAAAGAGTCAAGAATAGATAAATTTAGAGGAGAACCAAATTGCATTAGAGCGTGAACACATTTCATTGGGGATTCTGCGTATTTAGGCCAAAGCCCGAACTTGAATTTGTTGAAATAGCAGAATTATTTTCTGTAGAATCGCTGACCCAGAGGTGAATAACTAAGGCACACAAAGTCAACATACTGCGTCCATGTTTTTAGGAATTTCGCCTCAGAGATCGTTTAGTACAAACCCAGAGTGTGTGGTCCTGTTTCTTGACTGATTCATGTCTTGTTTGTGTTGTTAGGTTAAAAATAATGTTCTGTCATCTTTGGTTCCCCATGTTTTTAAAAATCCTTGTAGATTTCAAAGACCTTTTATGTGCACAGGGCATGACTTTTTACCATGCAACCCTGCACCTCGCTTTACAACACGCTGCAACACCTGTTAAGCTAAAAATCTACAATTTTATGTGTGAATGCAACGTTAAGATTTGCCACAGACCTCAACCTTACAGAAAAAGTGAATGCCTTTTATTTTTCATGCTTTTTTTCTCCTATTTTCCTCTTAAACTGTTCGCTACAAATTTCATTTCACTGTCTTTAAATGCTTTCCCTTTATATTAAATCAGACAAAAGGAAAAATATGAAGACAGATGGTTATCATGTCCCGCAATGAACGTTAGCTATTGTTAGCATATCACTGCAAATTTATGCCATTTCATGCTTCTTTTAGTAGTCCTAGCCCTTAATCCCATTGTTCACAGCACAAAATCCAATTTGCACCAATTTCATACACTGCTGCACTGAACTTACACCAATCTACATCATCTACCTTCAGCATTTGAATCAATTTTGCTCTTACTGTATGTCCCAGACCTTACATAAAGTGCTATTGGCTTGCCTATTTTTAAATTTTCTCTTAATTTTTTTGACTATGGAATACATATATAACGCAGTGCTGTTGTCACGCATGTACTTGTGATTATAGAGTACATGACACAGGGTGTTAATATTTCATTTGTCAACTCAACATCCACATAAATCGGTCGCCCCACCAGATTTTCATAATATGACATCGCACTACTTTTTCCAATTATCAGAACAACATAAGAAAATCTGATTAAATGTGAGAGCGCGGAAAAGGAGAAGGAAAATATTAGCAGAGAAATATAATTAAATGTCAGTCACACAGACAAAAAAAATGATATTACCACATAATTGTTACTGCCGAGAAGACAGTGGAAGAGTTCGTTTCAGATAGATTTATACGGCAGAGGCACTGACAAAAGATGATGTGTATCATCCAAATCATTCAAAGAGGCCTAATGAGTTTCCTTATTATTGCGGCATGCCACTGTTTCAACTTCCATGCACTTGCATTATTGATACTGCAGAAGTTATTCAGTAGATCATGTCTATGTGACATTTCATTATTTGATAAGCCAGAAGCATTTGAATATTCTTTGTATTACCATTCAGATAATCAGTGCAACCAACAAGCTTTATTGCCTTCTCTATAAACTGCTGATACTAGCACTTAATGGCAGCATGGAAGTCAAGTATGAAAGATAAGCAGATGCGTGCTTCTCCAAAAAAGAGGGAAAATAAATGTAAAAAAAAAAAAATTGCTTAACATCCATTCAGTCGTTTGTGCAAGGAGACGAGTGCTTGTTTCAATGTGATGATGCACGCTTTCAGCTTTCATTGATTCTTTGAAGAAGCTGCTTGTGGATGCAGACGGGGTCCATTAGCTGTGATACTTTTCCAGGATGCTCGTCGTGTGGACCATTATTAAACCCAGTTAACAGCTGCCAAACATAGCCAACAGAGATTCTTTGTTCATGACACACTCCCATATCCCAGCACAGCAAGAGCACTAAGAGACTTTCTGCCATTGAAAGACATCTGCTTTCAAACATTAACAATGCCTCATAGCCTCTAATGGAGTCTCCAGAGTGAATTTGTCCATTTCTGAGAAGTGTTCATGCTAACTTTTCTACATTTTTATTCATTCTTTAGTTTACTTAATTTGGAGAGTTGAGATTTTTATATGTGCATGCTGTTGATGCTTGATTAGCTATTAACTGTGCTAGCAAGGCAGAACAAGTAAGTGGTAAACACATATTGGCTCTAAGTAGCACTCCAACTACTGAGCAGGCAAATGAGGACACACACCACAATGAGGGCACGGTACTGACAACAAAACACTGATGATCTGTCTTGCTCAGATTCATTGTAATCCAAATGAAGATATAAATGTTGATATAAAACCACCTTATTGCAGAACCAGCACATGCTGATTCTCCCAGCAGCAACAAATATGAGATGTTTCTCATTACAGGCTTTGTGATCACAAGAAAGACATGACAGCTGGAAGTAAAAAAAGAAAAAACAGATGAACACAGCAGATAAGGTGGTGCTGGTCAGTAGTTTCAAATTCTAATGAGAACTCCCACCTAGATCATACAATCATGTTGCACGAAATAAATGAGTGGACACAGAACAGTGATAATCCTTTGCAACTCCTTGTGCAAAATGCATGAAGCTCTCATAGTCTGATTGGTTTTTCTATGCAGGATTGCTCCTGCAAAAATTGCATGTCACAATAAACGATTTTACAAATGCTATCAAGAACGATAGAAGTGTTCACTGAGGACTAACATTACATTGTAAAATGAGGACGAGAGTAATGTGCAATATTTTCAACAGCTAATTTTCCCTAAGCATCCCAGAAAAGACATTAATGACTCCAGTAATTCAGTAAAAATCTAAGATTAAATTTAAAAAAAAAAGTCATTAAATACTACATGCTACACATAAATCACCCTTATTTCATATTTGCTCATCACATTTATACACAGGAGTATAAAAGTAGCAGATGTGGAGTTATAAATGTACACTAATAAGCATAGAGAATGCAGTTTAATGACCTCTCAATCCAACAGGAAAAACTGCGAGCACTTTCTAGATGAGGGAATTATGCATCAATCACATTCAGACTAACCTTTAAAGTCACCCTGTTCTGCACAGTTAATTACAGAGCTGGCAAACTCCAGTAGGGCCAATAATTCTCAAGATCAGGCCGCAGGTCATTGGCTTTAAATAGTGGAGCCAGTATACTTGATCATCACTTTATGGCTGACCTCTTGAGTTGTAGATGAATATGTTACTTAGATGAGACACTTTAGAAGCATGGCAGGAAACTGAAACACTGAAACAATGACCATAAACACTCAGGCCCTTTGAATGTCTCGAGTATTGTACAGCTTCAAATTATTTGTGTGGATTACTGTTGACTGATGAAACCGCGGAATTGCTTGCAGAACAAAGACAGGTGACAGCGCTGTTTGTTCCCTGCACATCAAGTCTAGCCATCTGTTATAAATATTATTCCTCACACAGTGCTGAAAGTCATTTTTTTGCAGCAGCAGAATGACCTGATGTGACTTATTGACGAATTGAAGTCAAGGGATCAAAATTGAAGCCGAGCTGAAAACCGACTCTCTTCATCTTTTTTTGACAATGTTACATATGGAGCCATATTAAAAAGCCTTTATTTAAAACTGCAGTGTTTTTCTCTGTAATTTCGGTTTATTCATCTCCCTCCTTGTGTTCTACTCCTCTGCTTTTTTAAAAAACTCTCTCTGTGTGATAAGATACAACATTGGTTTTCTAAGCCTACTTAGATGCTTTGTTCAGCAACATTTATGTCCCATTGTCTAACGTTCCCTTATCATTTGATTGTGCGCAGTATATAATCTTTTCTAAACAGTTCTACTAAAACATAAGTATTCAAAGGTGTAAAGTCCTGTAGTCCTTGACAAGACAAGATACAACATTTAGACAACACATAAAACTCAGTGGAACATTACCTCACTTTATAGTCTTATCCTGAGAGCACCTCTGAGTGCAGTGGTGCCATAAACAATGACCATTATTTGAGCGATAAGAAAGGATGGCACAGAAAAAGCAATGTCTCTCAGTGGTTGTGCACACTTGGCTCATTTATGAATTTATTTTCGTATAGTAGAAAGCCCCCGGGAGCGGAATGTTTTAAAAACCCATGATTAATGTTTCATTAATCATGAATTTTGTAAGGGGACAGGAAGAGTTGTCACTCTCTATTTGGGCCCATTAGGAGTTGGATGGAAGAAGGAGACAGGCAAAGAGAATAAGGGTGGCAGAACTTGTGGTGGGGGGGAGATGATTTGAGGGTGGATGTCAAAGGATAAGAGGAGGGAGTGGGACCAGCAAATGAAAATGATGGGGAAAAGCTCTGTGGGATTCATGAGATGTTGACATAGCAGGATGCCTTTGACGATACTACAGCCCTTTATTTTAATCCCCTAGATACTAGAGAGTAACATTAAAGGGCACAAACAGGATACAAAGAGCTAGTTTTACATTTGAAACCATGGTGATAGAACTGAAGCTGGTACTGTTTAAAAAAAATAAGTGTCAAATTTGTATTGAGCAGTCTAAATTATCACTGTTACACAAATTCACATCTCAATCTAGTTGCCATCATTTAAAAAAATAACATGCAGTTAAAACAATGAAGAATGAGCTCATTGTCTACAGAGCAGAAATCAACCTGCTCTTAACCTTCTGAAAAAAAAAAAAACACACACACAACACTTAAAATCACTTGTCACCCTCTTTCTGAAATGAATTCATTTTGGCATCCATGTCTTTGTGCTTTGTGTGTAATATATCCTCCCATGTGTATGTAAATCATGAGGCTTATAGAACTACAATAGCACTTGTCAATATTTGTGCCAGGTACAACAATCCCCTCTTGCCTAACCTGCCGCTGAATGCTAAGTGCCCGAGCAGAAGTGAGAGACAGCCGAAACAGGAGACTTTTCAACAGTGATGCCTTTGAGGCAAACATTTCTGTGTAGAATAGATGGGTAGGGATGAGCCGAGTGAAGGGATACAAGAAATAAACATGGCAGCAGCTTCTGTTGCAAACTTCCAGTGATTTCACAGCTCTTGGAATTTGACAGTGGCGGGCGGCGCCATTGAGTGACTGCTGATAACAGCGGTGGGGGCTTTGACTGAACAACAAAACTCAGCAGCGTTAAAACCCCGCATACTAATTTCGTTCTGCAGAAGGTATGTTAGATTTGACTGTGAGGGCTGGATATTGATGATGCAACACTGTGGCACTCTCACAAAGTTTACTCACGTAGACAGGGAAATTAATACATTCTGCATATTAATATAAAAACTTAACTCTAAGGTGGGTGATAATGGATGTAATATAAAAAAGGAAGGAATAAAAGGAGTAAAAGATGTCTAGCAGTTATTACTTATGAGTTTCCAAAGCAACACAAAGCAGCTAACACAGAAAAGAGGTACAATAAGACCACAGGAATAGGAGGCATATTATGGTACAACAAGCTGCTGTGTAGGGTAATTTAAACCACAGTGTTTAGTCATTAAAGTAATTAAGTGGGGATTTATTTATTCTAACCTTTTGCAACACTTTTAGCCATTTTTCTCATATTTAAGTCAGAGATAGTGTCCCTATGACACACACAGTGCTTTTGCACGAGCCCAAACACACTCCGACACTGTGCAATGTCACCCTGAAAAGCTCTTGTTTCAGGCCTCCACCTCATTTCTTGTATGAAATTCATATCTGTGAAAGCAGTCTTGATCTTGCAAATGCGAACAGGATAAGGTTCTGATTCATTACTTTCCTCTGACGAAGCACAGCAGTGGTGTTGGGTGAAGGAGAGGACATGCCGGGCAACAGCATGGATGGAACTGAAGGTGATCTAATGGTCTCGAGCAGCAATCAGGAGGTGCAAAGATCCGTACGGCGGAATGGGTGCACGGGTGGGTTTGTAGCGTCTACTGGAGTAGAGTTGTCCTTTCTGTATTCCTGCCATCGCTTGCCCTCGGGGGGCCGGGGTACAAAGACATACTGGGACCAGGAGAGTCAAGTCATTTCCTCCCTCTGCACCAATCCAGCCCTTTGGCATGGCCTGCGTCTGACACTGATCCCACATCTGTCAGAGGCTAAAACCTGCTTGGCTTTTGATAGCAAAACCTCTCACACTCTCTGGCCTACTACTGACTGAAGCTCCTGCCATCTGGACCGTGCATAGCTGAGCGACATCAAAGACATGACCAGACCAGTCTTCTCTATTAAACCCCAAAAAGAGCCAGTTTATAAGCTGGCATGATTGTAAGTGTGCTCTGTAAATAGTTTATGTGATTGTAGTTTTGAAGTTAATGCATCAGAAAATTAATAATCATAAATACAAACATTTGGGGACAGGGGAAATGTCAGAGTGCTTGATCCATGATGTATAGCCACTGAAGTCTTGTGCTTTTGTGACAAAGCCCTTTCTCATGTTTTATTAGAGGTATTCAAAGTCAGATGTAAGGCCCCCCTGCTCCCAACTGCAGCCCCTTCCACCTCCCCTCTCTCTCTCTCTCACTTTGCTCCATTTATCAAAAGCAGAAATAATGTGGCAGGGATTTATTAACTTATTCAGGAGCCAGGCTTCATTTGCACAACAGAGGCCACAATCCTCAATCTGGCATTGATTTTTTTTTGATTTATGTGGAACAAGCGGTGTTAGCAGCGCATGTTCATTGAGCCCGGTGCCCCTCTAGTCTCCTTTGTTTACAGGTGACAGTGATACGGCCTATGATGAAACATAGAAGCAAATCAGCACAACTAGCTTTCCTGTGGATGAGCATTTAGAGATTATGTGGCTTCATGCTAATTTTTTCAGATTGCATAATGTTATACGGTACAGTAATTGAAATGAATATTGCTCCAATGTATATATGTGTATGCGTGCATGTGCATGTGCATGTGTGTGGCTAGGTGTATACATTTTATATCTCTCGCTTTCCTTCTCCCTTCCTCTATCACAAACACACTCACACACAAAGCAAAAGCACACTGCAGGATTCAAATAATCAAGATGTGATGTAACATTGTATGAACAGCAGTAAAATAGGGAATAAAAGGTCAGACGTGGGTTTTTCTTATGGTTTTTTTAAAAACAGAACATAAAAAACTACTTCAAAAATACTTTTTTATGATAGACATGTACAAAATATGTTGTAAACAGTTGTTATTACTGTAACAACAAGATTTGAACTCTATCTAAATTGTCCAATACTGTCCTTTTTGTAAATGTATATGTCAAAAGCACAGTGAGAGGTTCTTTTAGTTTAATACAGACTAACACTGAAGCTAATGACAATGTCAGCGAGTTTGATTTAATCATAAAAACCAAGAGCATTTTCACCCGATGATGACAGTAAATGAGAAGCAAAGACATTGCTGTTCCTGCAGCTGAAGCAACAGGAGAAGGTCAGTGATGGAAAGATGTAGCAATAAAGAGAAATGTGAGGAAGAAGAGGAGGAGGAGGAGGAGGAAGAGTCAGGCAGAAGCAACAAGTTGGATTGACAGTGATATATACTGTTCAGTTATTTATTTATTTGTTGCAAAGCCTTATCAACTAAAATATTGTCATTTATTCTCGTCTGGTCCCCCTCATTGTCTCTCACTGTATTTAGACCATCAAATAAAATATCTACTTGTATAATGCAAAAAACATGTAAGCTATAATATACACAAAAAAAATTACTGTCTTGCAAAGTGTGGTGCGTTTTTAGTGGAAAATACAGCCAGACCGCCAGCCGCACTTGTGCGTGTGAGGCTAATATCTTCCTTTTCTCCTGAAAGCAGTTTGGAAGTGAATGCCTAATAAAGCCTGTGAAGTCAAGGGTTAGAATAATAAGAGAAGATTCCACAACTTAAACAACTGCTTTTGCTCGATGAAGTCTGTTTTGATTTGAGTCTGGTATTCCTCTTGGTGCATGAGTGGGCGAACAGAAATTGTTACACCTCATACGTTAAGATGGGTAATCAAAGTTTGGACCGACATGTTTTTTTCATCCTAGCAGGTCAAGAAGGTTTCCTTACCCTATTGTCTTCCTCCTACTCTCCTCCACAGCAACAGCTGCGTCTATACTTGAGAGACACCTTTATGATAGCTGAAGTATAATTTG
The DNA here is from genome assembly GCA_029783645.1 of Ctenochaetus hawaiiensis. Lineage (NCBI taxonomy): Eukaryota > Metazoa > Chordata > Actinopteri > Acanthuriformes > Acanthuridae > Ctenochaetus > Ctenochaetus hawaiiensis. The sequence continues at coordinate 7,423,455 of JAPZDY010000024.1, forward strand.
AATCTGCTCACCGATCATGCTTATCGCAACTTCTCTGTGTGTTGTTGACAATCTCACGCAGATTAAAAGGCTATGTGCTGGGTTTGAATTCGAAATGCATTAATTATACTGTAAGATAGTTAATGGTATGCTGTCGGTGTGGATGTTGGAAGCAACAGCACACAGATCTTGAATCAAGACTATTGAATTTCGTATTGATTTGAGCCAGTGCTGTTGGATGCAAGCTGTTGAGGTCCATGTTTTTAATGGCGATGTGGGTTTTGGAATTGATTGAAATGCTAATGTGTGTGGGTGGTGTTACTACATGTAAGGAAGTGTAGGGTTAATAAGGTCGAAAAACAAAAGCAAAACAAAAACAAAAACAAACAAAAAACAAAAAAATTGCTGCAAACTTTTACTGTTTATTATATATCCTGACGCAAGAATATCGCTAACTCAATACTGATTGTATATATACAGTATATATATATATATATACATATATATGGCATCATGCAACCTTGATTAAGAACATCTTTATGGTTACAGTAAAGTAAGTTGTTAAAGTTGGTAAAATGCAATTGAAACGGAAAGTAAATAAAATAAATTAATAAACCAAATTTTCCTGGTTAATTAATATGTCGAATCTCTGGGTAATGCTGGCTCATTTCTTGGCAGACAGTAGCACTAAATCATCAGAGAAGCCTGGAGAATTATGATGATAGAAGAGAGAAACAGGGGACATTGTTTCTTCTTCTTCTCCGCACTGTTTGATATAATAGTTTTCCGTGTGCATTTGGGTCATTAATGTGGTTGAAGTTTTCATTTTCTCCATTACAAAATTTTAGAAATTTGCTGTTACTTCTACACAAGGTGACCCAGTTGATGGCAGAAATTTGGGAAGAGATGTGAGTGGTCATGTGATCATGATGGACGTGGCCTTTAGCACATTACATTTTCCTTCTTTTGGTTAAGAAAATCACTTACAAACATCCTGGTGTGCAGTCAAGTTACCTCAACTGCTTTGGATTCCTGAAAACAAAGCTTTCAAATAAAGCTGCAAAAAATGCATTTTCAACACAAGCGCTACTTACTGCTTTAAAAAATGATGAGACAAAAACAAAGCAAGCATTAGTTCAATTTGAATTTGTAAATGCATAAATATCAAAGTCTAAGTGAGCTTTCAGAGCCAAAAGGAAACATAGTCATTAAAACAGACGTGCTAAACGGCTCTAAAAATGACTTCAAGCCATGAAACTGTCAAAAAATTAAGATAATTGGTTCTGTATGCTTTAGGGCATCCACTCCATAACATGGCCCACATAAAAAAAAAAACATTCTGGTTTCATCAGCAGCTGAGTAACACACTCACATCCCTAAAATTCTCAAATCAAATGAACACCCACGGATTAAAAAGGGCTGGAAATGCTCAAACAATCAGTTTTCTTTTTAAGCACACATCTCAGTGACAGCAGGGCATTTAAACAAACTCTGACCCGCAACAGAGAGAGTGAAAATGTGTCTCTTTAGTCCAAACAGGATGAGGCAGATTCAACAAAATTCTTGGACAACATCTCGTGTGAGGCTGTAACACACAAACAGCAAATTCACTGAGACTGTAGCAAGCAAAACAACTCGAGTTGTTTTAAACTGGATGAGTGTTTGAATAGAGAGAATGGAGAATGTCCTTTTTACACACACACACACACACACACAGTCACATAGGCTTGATTTAATTTCCTGATTGCACTGCATGTAAACAATCTTGTTTATTTGCAAGTTGTTAAACCCATTTGCAGCCAGATTTTTCTTTGTGTTTTCATGCATATAGTCGCGTTCATTTGAGTCCCCCAAATGATTCGCTCTCCATTTCCTGTGCCAACACTGAAGGAAAACTTTCTTCTCAACTCCTCAGAGGAGCTGGCACCTGATGTTTCAGGTATGTTTTCTGTTTGTCTTAACATACTTTTGTTTGAAATGTTTCCATTTTTTACAAAACAAATTTAATTTTGCGTCTCTGCTGGTGTTCAATAGTGAATCATGTCTTCCCTGCATTGTCTTGTCTGTCAGCCCTAACATCAGCTGTCTCTACAATATTATTGGCCACCAAACATAAGTAGTAATGTTTGTTATTGGATATGAAATCTAACATAATCAAATATGCATCACTAACAAACATTAAACCTCATTTAATTATTAGTTATTTATTGTTGGCAGTACCATTTTTTTATGCTATATCTGGTCATTCTTGTGTATTTGCTGTCAACTAATTGAACTGGTAACTGCTGCTTTGCATTGTGGGGTAGGAGGACTAAATATTCAAACACTGGGATGAAAAGACATGCCTTTGAACACAGTGCTTCAGAAAAGGGTTACATCTCTGCATTTATATGAGACACGATATGTCATTTTAGCATTAAACATGAGCATGATATGAGAGATTTCAGAAGGTGATTTGGACTCTGCATTATTACTTACAAGGCCTTTTTAACACTGGCAACTATGATTTCAGATGGAAAAAAATGAGTCCATGAACAACATAAATGTCGTTTGGGGCGATTGTAGCAACATTCGTGATTAGTTAGGCATGTGTCGCCAAAAAAACATCATTATCAAATGAGAATTATCTTATCTTGGGAGGGATGTCTTCACCAAGCCCTCAAGGAGAATTAAAGATCATGTGGCACAAATAATAACACTTTATTTATTTTATTTTAACTGGAAAATGAGCATCATACAATTTGGCAGCCATAGTTGCCCCCTGGGCTTTAGAAGGTTCCTTTCCATATCTAAAACAGATTTAAAAGGAGACTACTTTCCCTGCATAACATATATATATAAACAGTAAAAGGCAGACTGCATTACCTTTTTGTTTTTCATTCAGTTGCTGGCAGTTTAAAATAGATTAAACAATAAGCAGGAATCAGGGTCACTTTAACTTGCTAAACATCCTGTATTGATAAAGATTTCCTGTATAATTGGCATCCACATCCAGCCACTTGGAATTATATTACCCAGACGCCAGCAGACACCGCAGTGAAAACTACCTGCCTGAGTATAAAGACTTGACATTTGCAACTCCTCCCTTTCACTGCTGCACACATAACAGATAAAAGAAGGTATTAAATTCACTGTGTCTTGCAACGTGAAGGCGAACCTAAAAGAGATTGTGTGAACTTCCTGCCACACCTCCCAATTCTATTCCTCCTCCTCCCCTATCTTCAAAGAGTAAAAGAAACTACCGAGAACAAGGTTTAGGTCCCAGGAGACACTCAAAGAATGGGATCTTCTGACTACTGCATGTAATATTTCACATTTTAACCTCCTTGGATGAGAGTTGAAGGTGGATTAGAGCACATCATTATTAGAAAGATAGTGATTTTCGATTTAAATGTAAATCAGTCTCTCTCTCTTTTTTTTTTTTTCAATTATTATTGTGCTGAATAAATTTAGATGTCGGAGCAAAATATGATCGGTCTCAAACTTAGAAAATTAAGCTTAGTTTGTAAAGTATCATGCTGGGAATTTATTGATGACTTGTACTAATTAATGACACACGGTTTACTGTACTGGCATCTTTATCTGACTTTCTATATGTGAGAGCGAAATGCAGACGTATGTTGATGATTTTTGCAAAAAGTTGCACACTGCAGTATGAAAATCTGAAGGATGTAGTGATTGTATGGATAAGAACTAGATTTTTCAGAACTTGCAAACATTTTCATCAAGGCTTTTGGAGAACAAAACACATTTCAACATACAGCGTTTCAAAGGTTTCATAGGTCTTTAAGGGAAAACTTGAAACTGTATTTTTTTTTTTTTTTGCCAGTCCTCCACCAATCAGTTCTGTTATTACAAAGATGATTTTTCGGGGAATGTCAATTGTTTTGTCCATCCAGCAGGGCACTTCTGTTGTGATAAACAAGTCTGAGATGCTACTGTGAAATTGCCCACAGCAAAAAACAGAACCTGCAGGCTTGAAATGTGGTGACCAACATACATATGAGCATCAGAGTTCTGAGTGTTTCAGAAGCACTTTAAACTTGTTTTCTTTAGTTCACAAGCAAAAACTCAGCAGCTCCTCAGTTTAAGAGCATTGCTGTACGCTCAAGTGCAAATTCAGTCGGACTCATATGATCAGTGTGCACCACATTTTCACTTCCCAGTAAAAAAGATTGAACTTAATTCCCCCCTTTCACTAAATTAAGTTAATTGCAAAAATTGCTCCACTGACCTTCCTTTTACTTTGTAATTCAAGCCTAATGAGGAGGGTCTAATTGCACACAAACACACACTCCCAAACTTTTTTTTTAATTTTCATTTTATATGTGTCATGTTTTTATTAATTTCTATGTGAGTTTGTTATCAGCGGTATCAAAATGTGAACACCATCAAACCCACACGAAATATACTTAAGAACCACCAAAGATTCAGACGTGAGTAATTTAACGTATCACATCAGTTTATTTGAATAAATAATAAGTAAAAACATTATATTTCTCATATATTTTATATATTATATTAGAATCCTTTGAAATCCTGTAGAAGCATCTCCTTTCTCCAATTAGAAGTGTAACTTTGCAGTAGCATTGCACATTCCACTTGGATGTTTTGCTCTTTTGTCTTTTCTGAAAAATGTAAAATCAGTCATACCTGTTGGAATTCACTCTGGGTGTCATTTAGTCATCTGCAGAAGGAGGCTGAGAAAGCAAAATAAACACTGGCAGCATCAATGCATGCAGTTAGCCAAGCCTTGTTAGCAAACCAGCCCTGAAAACGGCCCACTGTACTGTCTTCTTCTGTCTTGGGATTGTTGTTTTTCTGCTTGTCCAAGCTTTTTGGACGGATTAACCACAATAAACCACTCGCTCTCAGCCGCCACCTGTTATCTGGGCACTGGTATAATGCAGCCATCAAACTCCTTTTTCTTGTATTTAAAAAGGAGAAAAACTGCGCACATACAACCTATAGTGAGATTTAATGGGTAAAGATTCTTGCTGTTCCTTCAGCCATTATGAAACTGACAGAAAAGCTGCACAACAGTGATTTGATTTACCTTGATTAAAGTCAGCTGTAGCACACCTTCTAAATATCTACTCTTCCTGCTTTACCACTGTGCCACTTTGCACCAGCGATTATGCCTATAAAGTTGTCAGGATGATTTAAACTCAACTCCTTATAAATATGATTTCATCTGACTGAAGTGAAGCACTGTTACACCACAAACTTACAATTTCATATTTGCAAGTGCGCAGGGAGCAGAGAATGTAATATTCCTACAGTTAAGCTTTGTTTCACCTGATTTAAACGAATTATAGTTTTTCATCAACACATCGCCCTTTTATGTGAGCACTTGTTTGTAAGTAATGCTGTCAAAACTTACAGCAACAGTCGCTGTCACTTTAAAACCGGTTACAAACGCTCGGGCTGTTATCTCGCAGGCTTGGCACAGACGTTGCAAACTCTCGATTCGAATTATGAATTGATTTCTTGATGTTCGCCACAATTTAACACACTGCTTTTAATGCACCTTTGGAAAGACAACAGTTTAGAGAAGAGCTACATTTATCACCACTTGATATTAAATTTTTATTGGCAAGCTGGCAATAGAAACACATCCCTGCCAAAGTGGTTTGCTAAGAATTGAAGATATTTACTTGGAGACTGGTGAAATATGGTCCGACATTTAGTTCAGACACAAACAGTCGGTCTGGTTCAGTACAAAGACTGGCATCACAAATGAAGTTGATGGATCACACACAACCTGATTCTGTCACTCAAAATAACTCTGCCATTGTTCAGTTGTTCCACTGTACATACTGTTACAGAATAGATCATTATTGCACTAAACATTTACAGTAACACATTGCCTTGCAGAGCCATTTTTAAGTGGTAGTGTCAGAATAACTTTCACTTAAGGCTCTATTTTCATCAGTCTAGGTGAAGTACAAACATGTCTGTGTTTTAAATTGCCTCAACCTTTTGTGCGTAATGACACAGTGTCATGCTTCATGAACTTGCACGTCTGGGGAGATAACTAAACCAAATGAGAAGGTGAAAAGGCTTTTCAATTGTTACACCCTTCATGTGTATTTTAATTGCCAGGCATTTGCAGTTAAATGCCGTGCGTCATGACACGCGCCAACTGCCTGATTCACATCGGATTCAATAGACGTGAGTCAGCTTAATTTTATTTTTACAGTATTAACTGGATTAGAAGAATTTTAAATATTTAGGACATCCACAAAAAACTTTCTGTCAGATTTTGGAAAGATCTACTCGTTTGCTGTCTTGCACACTCAAGCAGCCAAATGGCCCTGAGTCTGCTGTGATACTCTCAGACCCAGTCTGAGCTAGAAGAAGTTCAGGTGTGATTTCACCTCAAAAAAATTCACAGAAATTGTAGTGCATTACTACATCTTTACCGACTCACCCATTTTCATGTTGAGCCATGAAAAAAAGCAGCTCGACACAAGCTCGGAAATAAAATCTTGTGCTGTACCAAATTGCAAATGTGCACTTTGACCAGCTTTGTGCCGGTAAAAAATAGGACTCTTAAACTTAAGGAGAAACTGAGGTTTTATAAAAGGTTTTATATTTATCGGTCCAAGAGAAAGTGTGTGCAGAAGCAAACCCTAAAAGTGAGCTAAGTGGAGCTGGAATTCTTGCTGAGTTAAGCTATCTACATTAAAAGGGCATTGTAAAGGTGACTTCCCTTCTCTTGTTTTATTCCTTTTTTTTGTAACCTCTTGAGTTAAATTCCTATTGACTGTTGCCGCTGTCATTCACACCTTTCAGCCCAACTGTGCGTAACAGTCTCCAGCAGAATCGCACTGGCGCATAAAATGCTACAACAAATAACTGCCTGAACTCCGCAACAGCAATTAACTGATTTTAAACAATGTTTTTCACTTATATGAAACAAAAATATACAACATCCATCTAGAGTTAGTTGTTTACTATATAGAATGCATACAATGACTATGATGCATTTATTATCATTAAATAAATTAAATAAATTAGAGTGTGCCCCTTAAACGCAACATGTTACACAAGCTAATTGTGGAGTTTTCTTTTCTGGTTTCAACACAAATTTCTTGATAATTTGGACAAATCCGTAGCTGTCTGATTACACTTTCATAACACTGCGCCTACGTAATGTGGTTATCTGGGTCCACAGCGACATCACACTGAAGAGCACTGAGTGGAATAGATGAGGGCCCCTGCGAGGGGGCCTGGCAATTGCAGAAAGAGCCGAACGAAATTAGAGGGCACATAAAGTGTTTCTGACACTGGAGAATCAGTTTTCCTCAGCAATTACAGATAGCTTTTATTTCATCTGGTGAGGGCACGGGGGTGCAGCTCTATACTGCTGTCAGCAAATACAAGCAAAATCTACAGCCTCCAGTAAATCTTGTGGGTTTTTGAGGATATTTTAATGACCTGCCTTGTCCTTTACACAGCTCACAATCTGATTATTAGTAGTGGCGGACAAGAGGCTAATTAAAGTGTCACTCAGCACTAAAGTGTTTCTTTTTACCTATTTTAGGGCTAAGAGAGGAAATCCATCTATTTGAATAAGTCATCAGTACTTGAAATATAGTGATGGTTGTTAAATATTTCCTAAAGGCGCACTTAAAAAAAAAAAAAAGTACAGTAAAGTAGGAAAGAAGAACCAACCATTTAGCGTGAAATGCATATTATAAATGTGTAGGTTTTTTTTAGAATGATTTCTCAAGACAAACTCGAAAATGGGTTCAACCAAAATGTGAAAGTAGCTGTTGCCTGTTAAATGAAGCATAAAAAAAATATAAAGTATCCCTCACTTGGGATAAGAAGCTTTTTATCATTGGTATCATAAATTTGTTTCTGAATTTTTGTGTACTGAAAACAAATTCATGCCTTCATTCCTTTTTGTACTGAAAACAAATTCATGCCTTCATTCCTTTTTGGCAAAAGTGATCTCATAGAGAGTGACCACCTATACTGCACCACTTGGATGAACACATTGTTTTTATATTCAGGACCTGTACTGGGAAACAATAATTGCATTTATTAAACAATAAAACCAACATTTTTTCAATTACCGCTTATCGTTATTATTATTATTATTATTACCATTGTGAGGGAACGGACAAAGCGGTGGAAAAATAAATAAATAAATAAAAACAAAACAAAGGACTGTGCTGTTAAGTTTTGTCTCTGGGCCATTAATCAAGACTGCAGCGGAACAGCAGTGTTCAGAGGTATTCGAAAGAAAACGCTCTGACCCAAATAAAGCTCTCATTCAACCAAAATAGCCCCATCAATGCCCTTAAGATCTGCTGGAAAAACTGAAAAACCTGACTAAACCTAAAGCTACTATAGTAATTTAGACAATTATATAAAGTATGAATCCTATTACTCACTAATGTGTTTACTTATAAATGTGTTTTAAAGATAAATGACATGTAGTAATTAGTTTTAGCTTTCACTAAATATGTATGTTTTTTTTTGTCTTTATTAGTTACTATCCTTTCTGTTATTAGTAGTAATGTTGTTGAATATATAGAATTTAATTTTTGTTTTTGTTTTTTATCGGCCTAAATATTGTAATCTCGCATCTTGTGTGATAATCTTTTTGTTTAATTTGTTTTGTTTGTCTGTTTTTGTTTGTTTTGTTTGTTCTGTTATGTGACTGTTGTATAGAAAGCCCACTATGGCACAGTGTCCAAACATCAAAGAAACCAATTATATTTACGCATGAGCAGAAACCTATATATTATTTATAATTGGGGCCTTTCTCCTCTCTGTGTTGACTGCTTATTACCTGACTAAAGACCAGCAATTTCAGTTTTGCCTTTTCTTAACTCTTACATATTTTATAACAACATTAAAGCTTCATATTAGTGTTCTTAGCATGCTTTATTGCAACTGGTTGAAAAAGTCAATTGCAGGCCGTTCTTTATAGCCGTGCTCCTATGAACTGCTGTACTGTGACCTATTTATTTCATCCCATGAGCTCTGTTACTGCAATCGACATTTTTTTTTTGAGAAATGCATTCGGTTTTTTAAGTTTGCACTGTATGTCTGCTTGCATTCCATTGAAAAATATATTTGTAGTGTCTTCAGCAGCTGGATTCAGCTCTTTCCAACACAAATGCAATGATTGTTGTGTGAAAAAAATAAAGTTAATATACATAGCAATGACTGTATATAGTATCACAGATAGCACCACATTGCCTTTTCTTAAAGCTCATATATTTAAATCTCCTTGGCAGAAAAGCTTCACACTGGGAAACTGTACAAACAAAAGATAGATTTGCTGGAAAAAGAGGTTAAGGTGAAACAGAAACACCATCTCTAACAGGATTGTCCACACCTGCCAAAGGAAGATTTGGCATCCTTCAAACTGGAGAGAATGCTTTTACTTTGAAAATATGATTAACACAGTCACAGCTTTAACAAAGGCTCAATCCAAACCATAAGAGAATTTAAGTTTGAACGCAAATATACTTAATATTAATATACAGTAATTTGAATGTACCGTCACGACTACAAGCACGTTCAAGTGTGGAAAAAAATAACATGTTTTATTATTTTAACTCCCTCTTGTGTTTATTTTAAATGTTTTGTGAATGTCTCTTGTGTTTCTGACAGTCAGTCTTTATTGACTGTTTTAAGATAGCGATGTTAATGCTTAATGTGTGGTCTCTCTCATACCTTTCAGCATATGGACGGCTGTTTTCTCTCTTACTCAGCTCTATGCTGGACCGTTAAAGTGATTGATTTGATTAGAAAGATAACTTAAGGCTGACCTGAATGCTTCAAAGCGTGTACCGTGGCCATGGTAATCGATGTTCAAATCAGAGGGGAAGGAGATGCTGAGTTGTATGCACTAAAAAAAGAGGCAGGAATCTAACAGTAAGAAATAGAACTCCACTGTGATGATTTAAATAGCTTCATAACCTGTGCACATCCGGTTAGAGAAAGAGCTTATTGAGGTAATTTATTTAAATTGGATATGTCTAGCCATGTCTTTTTATGGAGGGTGAGTAACAATTATTTCACATAAACATTCACCGCAGTATTCATTGTAGATACTACACATAAAGACTAAAAATAGGTATTGGTGGCTTTCACGTAGAATCTCTAATGTTCCTTCATATAAGTTTTGTCTTTGGGCAGTTTTGAACAAAAGGCAGACTCTCAGGCATTCATTGGGAAAGCTTGCTTTTGCAGGTTCAAGAACAAGAATGACAAGTAAGACAGCTTTAGAGAGGTGTTAAATCAAATATTAGCGATTTTGCTTTCAGCCGGTTAAGTACACTGTCTGTGATAGCCAACATTAATAGAACAATGTTAATGCCAGTTATTTTTACAGCTTTATGGCTGAAAACATAAATTAAGCTTCTTATCCAGCAAAGAGGTTGCACTTAAACTGCTCCCTTTAACAAGGAAGAGTACGTCACTTTGAATTTTTGCAGTTTTTTCAAGCACTGACTGTAAAAATGGACTGTAGAAAACATCAGCTAAGCTCTGAAAGTCACCTAATGGACAGTTGCTGAGGGGCAGGGTTAGCAAATGTTGCTTACGGTTATTTCAGACACAAAAGTGAGAATCAAAAACGCTGTATGAAAGACAGTTACTATGTTAAGCTATATACAAAGTTAACTGGAAAAACAAAACAAAAAAACTTGCTTTAATATAAAAAAAAACACCTTGATCAATAATATTTGAGGCAAAGGTAGCATTAGAGTTGACAGGATGTAAACAGGTGTTCATTTTGTAAAAAGGATAAATCACGCATTATGCAAGTGGAGAACAAGAAAATGCCAAACTTGACTTCCTTGTCACTCAGCCTTCTCAGTCAGTCAGTCAGTCGGTCAGTCAGTCAGTCAGTCAAGGTTGTAGAAATGTGCCTGCTATTCCTGTCCAGCCAGAAATGTGGTCTCATTATGAATCCAGCTCTGTGCTGTCAGAGTTGTTATATTGATGATTATAGTAACCTATATTTCTTAGCTATATTTTTTTTCATACTGTCATATTTTTCATGTTACTAACAATCATGTGGTGCTGTCAAGATGTGATTAATAATGACGCAAGGGTATTAATACAGTCTTTGAACAAAAGTAATAAAAATACAGGGATTAAAATACAAAAAATAGGTTTACATAAGAGCAGGGCTGATCAGGAACACCATTCACTTTGTCAAAGATGAAGAAGACCAACTAAAGATAATCAGAAGGCAGCTAAGCTGCTCTTTACCAGATTGGACTGGAGACTGGAAGGAGACCTGGGGAGGCAGCTACACTTCTCCATATCACATTGTGTTGTATTGTGTTGTGTTGTGTTGTGTTGTGGTACAACCCTTCATACATTCTGATGCATGAGCTCGCAACGTTATGGGAAGAATGGATGGAGGAGGACTATGAACAGAAAGCGCAAAGTGAAAGGAGCCGAGGAACAACTGCCAAAGAACAGACTGGAGAGCCAAGTGTTGGCCCTTGGAGGTCGATGTCGGGGCTTTAAAGGCCAAGAAAGCTCAGCTGAGAGAGCATCAAGATGGCTCCGGCTAAAGAGGACAGATCTGTTGGTTGCTGACAGGCACAGGGTGAAGATATTCAAAAGACCCGAAACACCTTTTTACCTCAGGTATAAATAGTGTATATGTTACGCCCCTGAAAAAGGGGTGAAGTAATCACGATAGTGATAAGAGTGGTGTTTCCTCAGTGAGAACTTTTACTCGAATGGGGAGTTAGAGCGAATTCCCCTAGGTAGTGGGTGGAGACAGAAGCAATCAATCCCAGATTAAGATAAAGACCACTCTGTAGATTACAGATGAACACTATAATTTAACAATAAATAATGAAGAAAACAATGTAAAATAGACACTCTTTTAGCATTTTAACCCTTTCTTAACCATTTAACAGATTTTAACCATTTTAAATGATTTTATACCTGCATTTACCTTTTTAACCTACATGAACTGCTCCTTATTACTATATTCAGCCCCTTTTTAACCCTCATCAGTTTTTTCACATTATGAAATGCCATGAACTTTATATTTTTTTTAACTTATAGCAGACTACATATGACTTAGTCTTTTAACTTGTCACATATTCACGTTTGTTTACAACTCCATGTTGTTTTTATCCTCTGTCCATTGCATATGCAGCTGTAGGATGCTAAGTGAAGCTAACATGCTAAGTGAACGAATTCTGTCATCCAAAAAAAGGCTAGTAATGGGTCCTCCAGAGGTAACTTCAAATTCGCTATATTAATGTTAACTTTTAGTGAAATGTGTGGAGATTTTTTTATATTATTTTTTGAACTGCAGAGTTTCTTTTATGTAAATTTTCTGAAAACTTTGAGGAGCAGTTGAGTTGAGAAGCTAAATGGACTGTAGATATGATATGAACTGGTATTATGAGGAAAGAAACTGAAGCAAGTGTTTGTTTGCTTCATGATTGTTCAGGACTTGGCAGTGCATGAGGCTCACAGAGGGACGATCAGGTGAGTAATGTTAATTACATCACAGAACAAAGAAGGATGTCAACAACCACAGGGTTGCCTAGCAATGCAGTGCTGTGCGTGTGCTATGCGATGTGTACAATTTGGAGTCCCTGTGCTTAAATAAGCCTGTATGCAGCTGCAGTTGTTACATGTCTATGTCGTCTGCTCTAGTGGTGCTTCATTGAGCTTTGAACCTGATAGTTACATCTCTGTACAACCCATTATTGCCTGTTGCACATGTAATGGTACAACAACTGCTTTCTTTAATAAATTAAAGCAACTATACTATAAAAGTTGTTTACCACAGAGGAACACTGGTATGGGCTAATTTCTCATTGTCAACTCAGTTTTGAATGGAAGTGGCAAGCACCAGTATTCCAAAATCAATTAAGTTGCTGGATGACACCATACACCCATTTACATATTGATTATCAAATCATTAATTTATTTGCATAAATGGTAAGTGTGGGTTGCAGCAAGGGAGGGATCACCTTAAGTCATATGAAAGGTAAAAAGAAATATCTTTAGCCAAACAAACAAAAAAAGAAAAAAAAAACTAGAGGGG
>JAPZDY010000024.1:7446103-7459932 GCA_029783645.1 Ctenochaetus hawaiiensis
GCTCCTGTGGATCTCCGGCCATGGTAAGTTTTCCACATTAAGTTGCTTATTCATCACATCTCGAGTGCTTGTGATTGTGATTGCTACGTTGACTTGCTGGCTGGCTGGCTGGCTGGCTGGCTGGCTGGCTGGCTTGCTGGCTGGCTGGCTGGGGGAAACAGCGTCTCTGAATTCATCTTGCTGTGATGGTTGAGCTTGTCCTACCATCTGTGTGTTTTTTTTTTAACTGCTAAGAATACAGCACTCCCATGTGCACACTTCTGTCTGGTGCAAAAGAGAAAGGAGGAATTAGAGGAAAAAGAAAAGTAATGTGCGACTGTCCTGAGGTTAAGGAGCTATGAATAGTTGTAAGCTGCGTTCTCTCTTCATCAGTTGTTCGTCACCGCTTTTCCCGACCAGACAAGTTAAATACTTCCTATGCGGGCTTGGTATTCCTGTCACACATGCAGACACACACACAAACAAAGCCCTCTAACCCCAGTTCAGCTCAGTCAAGCATTCACTCCTGAGTCACATTGTTTTCGAACTGACAGCCCTTCCCCATTGAGTCCAGCTATGGGGGGTCTGGTCGAAAGAAAAGAGAGAAGAAAAGTTAACGTTGAAGTGCTTCGGGGAGGCAGACTCGCGAGTATAAGCCTGGCAATTTCAGCCCTTTTGACACTATCTGCTGTTATTTTGATTCCTAGACAGTTCTGTTTGTGGACAGAATGAGGATGGATTAGTTGCTTCCCCGGCTTGCCACCAGGTGGTTGTCTTTGGAAAACAATAGAGGTGAAGAAAGTACAGCAGAAGTCTGCCTCTGTGGTGTCTGTCTGACGTACGGACGAACACGGGGGACTGAATCAGACGGCGAGTGTTTGTCAGCTCTTAACATCTTGCACAGCCAACATGGAGCGCCCCGGTTCACGCTCCGCAGAGTCGGGGTCAATGACACGGCCGCCACCTCCTTTCAAAGTCTGACCCTTACATATCCTAAGGAGGGCACTGACTGAAAGAGTATGTGTCTCTGTGTGCCCATAAATGTGTGTGTGTGTGTGTGTGTGTGTGTGTGTGTGTACTGTTGTTTCCCAGGGTGAGTTGTAACCTTTTGTAAAAAAAAAAAAAAACAGCAGGAAAGGAAACATCCAGTCCTCTCCAATCTGAGATCTCAGTTTGTTCACGCGTTTTGTTGAAATTGACACCTCAAAGACGGCAACACGCTGCTGATACGGCGGCAAACAAATGAAGCTTGGTAAACAAGATCATTTTCTCCAGCAATGAATTCAGCTGTTCCACATGTTGATTTATCACCTAAACAGAAAAGGAAAGAAAAAACAAAAAAAACATTACTTATTAAATAGAGCAATTGGCTGTCATTGTCCTTTTCTGTTGAGTTATCTTTTGTTTCTGTAGGAACAGGGAAAAAATAATGACAGAGTGTTGAAGCCTCTGATTCCCTCTCAGCAGCTCCTGCAGTTTATCGGGTGTAGATCTCCTCCAGAGAGGCTGTCTGTTTGTCCTGTGACTCTGTTCGACCTGGGACGACGACACAAGCCGAGAGAGTAGAAAGAGTCAGAGCAGTGAAAAGTTTTCTCTCCAGATCACGGCATCAGTTACGGGGCAGCTTTACTATTTTAGACACGACACTGTAGATGCTGTAACTGTTCCTGATGTTGCTGTTTTGCTCTGTTCTGCTCCCCTGGTTTCATTGTCAAGTCTTCTCTTTACCATCTGTGCTTACTGTGATACAGAAATACACGAGCAGTTAATAGTCTGTTCTCCTCCACACTTTTCAAGCTTCCAATTCTTCCTGGTTTTGTATTCACAACTGACTTTTACTGTTTCTCTGGCGCCCTGTATTGTTTTATCATTTCTTGCGAGTGTAGAGCATGAATAACATCCTAATTAGATTCGACATTAAAAATGCAGAAAGGGGTGTTTGATTTATTGAGAAAAGCAGCATTACTTTATTTTGGACTTTTATTCTGCGACCATCACATTTTCATTGATATAATACCAGAGGCTTAGCCACAGTTTGGGGGCAAACAGCACCATATCTCTGTCACACTACAGTACCAGCTCGAATGAAACGATTGCTTCAACTGGAATGAGATGGGATTGCTGTGCATTTCAGCACAGCTGGTTATTACCATAATATAAAATACTGCTCTCGCTGCCAGGTAAACAGGGGGATAACAACATACCTTCTCGATGCATGCCCCTGGGGGGGGGAAAGTGCTTCCCTGTAGCTTACTGTTGTTGTACAAATTACGGCTCTGTTTATGTTCGGAGCCGGTGTCAGCAGAAAGCCGCACAAAACAATCTTGTTTTTATGAAAAGAGGAGGGGCGGGGGTGGGGGGTGGGCAGAGGGGAGATGTGGCCATAGCAGTCATATACTCAGACACAGATATCTTTGCAGGAGAGTGAAAAAAAAAGACAGACAACGCAAAAAAATGAGAGAATAAGCAAGAGAGATGCAGAGTGAAGACTCAGTCCATTAGCACAGGCGCCGAGCACTTCCTCTTTTTTTTTTTCTTTCTTAAGTTTGAGAAATAAATGATGTGAGCAATAAAGAAGTGAGCAGGCCAGGGAGGGAGAACGAGGAGAAAGAGAGCTGTTTGTGAGATGCTCTCCATCCAGACTGTGCTATTGGCGCATCTGGGGCACCTTTTCTTTTTCCCTGTCACCTCTCCTGCCAGTGACAGATGACACAGCACCAGCCTGGAGGATGTGGGAGACAGTCTCCAGGAACACATTCACCTCAGGCCAAACTTGTCCAGGACCTCGTCCATCTCCTCGCACCCCCTTTTTTTTCTTTCCTCCGTTCCTTTTTTTTCTTCCATCCAATCTACACAGTGTCTAACATCTCGCACATATTTCACTTGGCTCTTGTTCTCCTGATTTCAGTCCTAACCTTGTGCAGCGTGGCACATTTCTCCCTCGCTGGCTAACCGTCCCGCTCTCCTTTTTTTTTTATTTCTTTTTATTCTTTTGCTGTGAGATGCAGTGTGATTGAGAGCCCTGGCTGCTGTCGGGGAAAGGGTGAAAGATGTGAGAGCATTATGTCCCCGTGGAGGTGGGGTGGGGGTGGTGGTGGTGGTGGGAGGGGGCAGTTTAAGAATAGTCTTGTACTGAATGTGCCAGGCTTTGAAGAAAATATGTTGGAGGAAAATCACACAAGTGTATGAGCTCTGTCCTTCCTCCCTTCTCCCTCTGTCTGTCTGTCTGTCTGTCTCTTTATCTTTGTTTTTTTCTGAAATGACTCCATGTAAAATGACTAAGTTCTTGGTCCACTCTCTGTAAAAAAAAAAAACATAAACCCTCTTCATGAGTTTTCCTTGACACAAGATTTGCCCACTAGGGGCAGTGCTGCTGCACAGGAATAAAAAAAATCTCAATCTTCTTAAAAATCTCCTGCCCCCTCCCTTCCCCCCCAGTTGCCTTTCATTATCTCCCACCCCCTCAAATATCCTGTGTCAGAACTCCCATTTTCAGCACCGAGCCAGACTAAGCTGTTTCTTAGTCCTGGAAAGCATGTCTTAGTACCCCCAACAGTCCCTGTTTCATTTACCGCTGTCTATTAACTGCTGTCTGACGACTCTAAATCCGTTTTTCATGGCCGACAGGCTTTGATACATATTTCTCAACCAAAGTATAATTAAATGTCTTTCCAATGTCATGTCTGGATATGTGGATTTTTTATTGACGGAGAAATCATTCTCCCTTCCCCACAAAAGGGGAAAAAAAAAAGAGAGAAATACAGCCCATTACATTGCACAACACTACCCAAACAGAAATACCAATTTTCAGCCTCATTATTATGAATAGTTATTTGTAAGCAAGACACACTGCTGTCTAATGCACAGATTATGACCGTAATAACTCAGAAGTAATTAATTGATTTATCCCCATTCTGTGGGATTGCTAAAACCAATATACATTTTTCTTGCATGTTGTCATAAGCTCGGCCGTTATTGCAGTCATATTTTCAACGCAGTAACATAACTAACAAACACAGAAATGAGACTAGAGCTTTTTTGTCTTTTTTCCGATGGGAGTCCGGTACATTTCAGTTAATATGTCTGATAAGAAACACAGACGTGTCCTTGCCCGTTTGGGTGACTTACCCGGTCACCATACATGACAGTTGGCTTGAGCAATGCTCACCCTGTCTGGATCATGCCACACAAACGGAGTGAGTGACAGATGATGTCATCGGTTCACGACGGCGCCCAGCAGCCTGCAGTTTGTTTTCTTGTTTGTGCTGCATGTCCCATCAAGGCTAGCCAGCTTAAGTCACCTCAGCCGTTGTGACCCCTGCTCATTTCTGTGCCACGATAGATTAAGCCCACTGTAATCCCTCTGAGCCGAGTGCCCTGTTGGATATTTATGGTAATAAGTAAACATATGAATAAATAATCTGAGAGGCTGCCGCTGGACAGCTGGAACTTGTAAGTCCCGGTGTTTGGCAGTGATTTTAGCGTAAAAGAGAGATATTTTTTTTAAAATTGCCTAAGGCTTGTTTTTGGTTCATGCCCTATAAGAAAAGAGGGAGTTCGGTTGATGGCTACTCAGTCCTAAATAAATGAATATTTTAATCAATCAGTAAACACAGAGATACAAATAAATCAAGTGATGGGCATATTCATGTAAAAATTTTGCAGATGTCACCATTGCAGGCATTACCGAAATAATATGCGTGATGTAAATAAGTACAGTATATCCAGTGGCTACAGTTTGGATGAAAGCCTCATTTTGAGTCTGTCAGGATTCAGGTCAGCCGGGGAAGGGAATATGATTAGTTTGGAGTGTTCTTAGAAAACCAGGCAATGATCTGCTTCCTCTCATGCAGTCAGTCATCCAGTCAACAAAATCAAGCTGTTTACTGTTGGGCTTCATTATCCATCCAGAAGACTCCCTTCTCAGCCCCAACAGTTTTCTTTAGTACCAACCAATCAACCCTCAAGCCCCTCATCTCCTCTCTCTCTCTCTCTCTCTCTTTCGCTCTCCGAGACTCTGCTGCTGCTGGATCTCATTCCTCGGGGATGAATTTATCCAGATTGGAGCACTCAGCAAAAGGGCATTATCCCGGATTACATGTCTGTTGGGCGGCAGTGTTAAGTAATTCAACCAGATGCTGTTGTGATCACGAGGTCACCTGTGAAGGCAGGGTTAGCATCTGCACTTCTTCATTCAGCTCTTTGTCGCCGCATCTCCTTCCATCTGAGACTTCGTCCTTGGAAGACAGCAAGAGATATAGTTCAGGCTGTGTGTGTGTTTTTTTTTTTTTTTTTAAAGAGCTACATGTGAGGCTGCTGTTAAATAGAGGGAAGTGAGCGGAAACCCTTCGCTAACCCTAGCTAGGATTTTATTTGGTGACAGATTATGGGATGGATTAATGGCCTCTAAATTGCAGTTTAATGCACAGTGAACAACAGGCTATGTTTTTCCCCCCCTAAAGCAACCAAAGGCAGCTCCTCTGGGCCATGTGTGTTGAGTTGTGGGTGTGTTGTAAGCGGAGTAGTGGTGGATCATATTGTATTATTTTTCCTTGGAGAGGACCAAGCAGTTGCAGGACTACAAGTAAAAAAAAACAAAAAAAAAACATTGGTGTTTATAGCTCGACTATGTCTTTTCTTTGCTAATCCTGTCTCTAGCTTGCAGAGGTTTTGATAGATATTTTTTTAGACTCGCTACAGGGATCTGTGATTGCTTGTAGAACACAGGTGGGTTCAAACTGTAACAATACGAAGTTTGTTCCTTTCTTGTCAAAACCCTGCTTTGAAAATCTAAGGCTTTAATAAGACTTTTGTTCGAGACACATCTACACATTTAAATGCAAGTTTTATCTCACTTAAAGCCTTAAAATATGTTTTTCTTTATTCTTTTTAACTGATAGAGTTCTCAAAACAACAATGAGTGAATTCCATCAAATACAGTGCCTGTGCCAGTGCAGTAAAAAAGAGGTAAAAGCACCCTATCCTCAGAAAAAAAAAAATCCATAAATAGAGTGCTCTGCTATTGTTAGCATTTGTAGAACCGGAGTGCATCGTGCTTACAACTCATGGGTAACGCAGCTGTGGTGAATTAACATCCGTCATAGAAAAAGATAAGCAGAACAAGGTTAAGTTTGTGACAGTGTAGACTTATCCAAAAGAATTATGAACAAATATGTGTTTTATCAGATGCCACAATGAAAACATCAACATCTTAAGTTAATTTTTATTCCTCTTCAAATACATAGTTGTATTAATAGTCAGTGCAGTCAAACTTTGTTTAGATGAGACTAAAATCTTTTACTTATAAGTTGTCTTGTTTGCATAAATATATCATTTTATACTAGTTAGAGATGCTCGCTGTGCTCTAATGAGAAATCTCAATCAGTTTTCTCAGGTCACACCCAACTTGTCTTTACTAAATGGCAAGGTAAATTAATGGCATTTTCAGTGCAACAACAATGAGGTGCCTCTACATGCTCTGTTATTACTAATGTGATCTCTCTCTCTCTCTCTCTCTCTCTCTCTCTCCATCTCTCTCTCCATCTCTCTCTCTCTGGAAAGTTACAAATTGCAACTTCAATATGAAGACTAATTGGACACACATTAGCTTTCACTTACACAACAAAACGTTTGTTTGTTTAGTGTTAAAGTCAAACATTACTGACGATACGTGCATACTTAACACCTGGGCCAGAGCTTAAGTCTGAAGGTAAAGGTTAAGTTTATAGATGTGCATGATCAGCATTGTTGCTGTAGCTGAGTAGTGTGTGTGTGCTAAGTGCATGTACACCCTACTTATTTTGAACTACGGCCACTTATCTATGTTTTTACAACTCCTGAGAGGCGGATGCATGTTTGGTAATGTGCATTTAACCTGTGCAGGGAGCTTCTGTGACCGACAAAAATACCTGGCAGACTATTATGTTTGTGAACGATGATGAACTGAGCTTCCTAGCCTGGGCTGTCTGTCATGTTTCTTTTTCTTTAAGACACTGCAATCAATGTAGATATGCTAAAATAAGTTAAAGAGTTCAAGGAAAGTAAATAATGCACGGGTCAGCACAGCACAAGTCTGCAGCCTGTGTTATGTTACATGTCCTGTCATTACATAAAACATCTGAGAACAACCAGCCAGCAAACTAATGCATCGGCATGAATGTGGAGGCTGTGATAGGAAAGAGCCTGGAAGATGCATGCGGTGCTGCAGCACAGGAGGCACTTGAGGAATTGGGATGTTGATCAGATAACGACTTGGTAGGGTTTGGTGGTAAGTTTCTGGGACAGCTCAATATTACACCTGGATGATTCACCCCCGTCTCGTTCTCTCCCTCATCTCTTTCTCTCCCTGTCACTCTCTGAACAGTCTCATGCCAAAGACTCATAACAATGGACTTATGGGGGAAAAGAAAAAAAGCTTTATATACTGCACGTATCACATGCATTTTGTGTGTGCATGTATGCGTGTGAGTATGTGTGGTGTCTGTGCATTTTGCCACGACAATTACAGCTGCAAGCCTTGAATGGCAATATAAATGCAAATCAGCCTTTTAACTTGTACAAGCAGAATCTAGGGACTGGGAAGCTTCCCACCTGTGGATGAATGTGGATGTGGATGTGTCTCTGCCATTACAACAGCTATGTATGTTTTGAAAACGACAATGGAAACAGATAGCATGTATAGTACTCCTTTTTATAAACAAACCTTGAGGCTGTTGTATGTGTCTGGACTCTAATATAATAATGTACACTCTTGGCAACAGTTGTAAAACACCATGGTGCGGGACAGTCACACATAGTGATGTGCCTCTGGCATTACCTCCTGACTTGTGTGCTTAAAATTTAGTAGATACATCTAAATTGTTCTCAGCAGTGCTAAATGGAAGGGCTCTGTAGCTCCCACTTAATAAATGGATGGAAAAACAGTTCCCTCTATGGTACCAGACACCAATGGTGAAAGGCATGGCTTTTTTGAAAGGCTATTTGATCTGGCACTCATACTAAATATGTTTTATTCAGCAAAGCACATCAGACACAATAGCAGCACAAACTTGTTCTTGAACCAAGCCAAAACTTTTGAAATCTGCCATAGGGGACATGCAGCATTGAGAATGAAAAATGTCTAATGCTTCACCTACCCCAGCACTCTCACACACTGTGTAGAAGCACATGTTTTTTTTTTCTGTTTCGCTTTATTTATTTCTTTTTTTTCCCACCAGATGCCAAATGAGGCTTTGAGCCACCTGCCTGTCCCTCTAAGACAATTAAGCAATCGGAAAGAAAGGGCCATTCACTAGTGGGGATCGCAATGTTAACATGGGAGCCACAAACTGCCCTGCATACCACCCCTCCCCCGACAACAAACTCTTTCATTGCCACTAATGTTGGAACGGTGCCAATTTTGTTCCTATTTGTGTATTTGTTTCGGGAAATCCAGGAGCATTTGACACCGGTCTCAGGAAATCTGTGACACGGGATGCGTGGTTTGCATGTTAATGGGAATTTCCTCCAATGGTCTCCGGACGAATTCAGTATGAGGCCGGTGGCTCTGTGTCATTATAGTTTTTCACGGGGGCAAAGCTTCATCTGGCACAACCGTCCTACAGAAAGACATGCATTGAAAGGCAAACACTCTTACACACACATTCATTCCATACCCCTCACTTGCATTACTAAAGGGCAATCTGCCAGAGCACAATAGCAATAGTGGCTAGGAAACCCTGGAGTGAGCTTTAAGGGTTGAATAATATTGGTAGGTTTTGTAACATGCTATAAATAAAATTTTGCATTGATCCTGTGATTTTGATATATCTTAATATAAGAAAATAACTATTGATGTAAGCCAGTGCGTCTTTTTTCTTTAATATGGTGCTGCTGTGATTCGCTCTGCTCATTGTAATGCACAGCCTATTTTTATATGCCATAATAATGTGGTGTCACAAGCAGGGCTTGCTAAAGGCAATCCATGGATATATATTACTACTCAGGGTCCCTGCTCCGTCGCACCTTTCTGTACCTTGTAGCATGTTCAATCTTAAATCCATTCTTCGTCATCTGGGTTCCTCAAGTTGATGTCAGAAACTTGATTGAGTAAACAAAATTAATTTAAGTGGAATTTTTTTTTTTTTTTTTCAGAGAGCTCTTCAATATTCACTTTGCAGATTCGGAAGTTGAAGAGCTCTTGACGCACTCTCTGATTTTTATTTTATTTTATCAAGTGCAGTTTAATATTGTGGAGGCTGGCCCGGGCACTGAAAAAATGCTAATGCACGTTGGGGAGTTTAAATGATTTGCTATCCTTTCAAATCTGTTGGCAGGGGTTTCAATCTGGCCGGCGTCCTGGGGGAATTCGCAGTGGTCATTGCTCAATCCCTCGGGGACATTAGTGCAAATCACAAAGAGGCACAGAAGTCATTTTAGTTTTCCACTTTCCTTTGGCCGATGCCCAATGCTAAATGGCAGACGACTGGCTCACAATACTGGGCAGGGCAACCCCTATGCCTCCTTCTGTCTCTAACCTTTTAAACCTGATTTAATCAAGTCAAAATACCACAGCGCAGACCCATTTGAGACAACCTGAAGACAAACAGTTGAGGAAGAACCAGAAGGCCTTGGGGGTGAACCAAGGGCAAGGCCATCCATTACTTCTTGTGCAACGAAGAGCACAGGGACATGGAAAATGCCTGAGGTGCACGATGATGAACAGACTCCACATCAGAGATTGGATTAGAGTGGCAAGAGAGAGACCCCTAAAAGCCATGCACAGTTTATTGAAGCTTCATCTAAAGCGATAATGTTAGTAGAAAAAAGGACACATGTAACGATGAGGATGAGTGGACAGCACCTAGTCGAGAACTTACATCGAGAGAGATGGATATGGCGGATGGACAGGTCCACCATGTGAACTCATCTTCTTTTAAGAGTAAGACGATGGAACAGTGGATAGTTACTTTCAAATGGACTGTCAATTGCAGGAACCGCGGTTGCCCTGCAGTGTCATCAGCACAGGTATATCTAGTTTAGAGAGGCTCAGTGCTCAAGTTCACTGCAATTTAGGTCCCATTTCATATCTGAAACCCCTAAGGCATTTCAAGGAAAATGTAGCCGTGTTATCGCCAAGATTTTTATTTTTCCTGAAAGCGTTGACCTCTGTAGTGTTCACATTTGTTTGACTATCATCTGTCTATATGTAAAATTGTATTTTTTCTGAGGGGACTGTTGAGTAAAGTGGTCAGTGCTACGGCACAGAAAAAAGGTTGAAAAGTAAGCTGAAAATAAAAGGTACATCTGAAAGAGTCTGTGTAGCTGTTGGAGAAAAGCAAAAGAGCCTTTAGAGGAAAGTCCTGTACTCATAATTTCAGGATGACTAGCGGATTTTCTTCTAACTGGAAGGCAATGTTATCTTAAAGTAGATGGATGATGGTAATGACAATACAATGTCTTCTAAGGTAAACAAATATGTCTAGTGCTTGGAAAGGAAGTGAGAGGAGAAGAAAGAACAACAAAGAAAGAAAAATCTCAAAAGGAAAAGCACTCTTGTCACAAATTAAAACATATCTGCGTCTTGCAGCCCTAATCCTTAATTCCAGTGTATTTGTTGTCTGAGTAGAGTATTTGTGCATATGTGCAACTGAGAGCCAAATGTGATTATTTCTCGCTGTTGTTGTATGCTAATTTTATTACTTCACATTGTTTGCCTATCTTACTCTAAACAGCTTTGGTTCAAACTATGTGTCAACAGTTTTTCAAAGGACGCCATATTGTTTGTGTTCTGAGATTTATAATATCATTGTAATACTTTTAAAAGTACCCTTGTACGACTTTTAGCTTATGTTTCACTGTGATCTGGTTGGGAAAAGTCAATGTCTCTGTCCAAATCCTTTGCGACACTGGCACAGCAGGACATTAAAAATGCAAAAGGGCATCTAAAGATGATCGTGGCAGCACACAGTGGGATGTTCAGGGGTGTCTCCAGTCTCCCCCCCCATCACCTCCAGTTCATGGCCCCTAAACTTTCCCCAGGTTATGCATGTGAATTATTAACCAGGCTTTCATTAAAAAATGCAATTTGCAGAGGGCCCAGCTGTACAAACTCCAACACAGCCTCTTTTGAAACATGGAGAAAGTATCTAATAAATTTATGTTTGATCTCCTGCAGTCTCCTCCAGATGGGTGCGCGCCACACTGAGTGGAGAGTTAATGGCTTGGAGTCTACTGTCAGTCCTTATCTGCAGGCTCTCTGTAACTGCTTCGTGCTCTCATATGTTTCCTCTTGTTTTTACCCTTAGTGTGGGATCATTTTAAAGGATTAATTAAATATATGATTTATTGGACCTAATTCAATTAAATAACTGCCAAATCTGGCTGTAACTATAAGTGACATGTGGTGAGTAGTATGTGTTAAACCCATGGGATTCATCAGTACCCAGACGTTTTTTAAATACAGAAATCGTGATGTGTCTGTTCACTTTCATTAGCTAAAGGACAATCCTTAAAAGAGCCCTGTGTGGATCTGGGAATTGGTATTGTTGTTGTTTACTCCAAAGCAGACATCTTTTAACTTTTCCCTAAGGTCTGATCCTTTTGATCATCACCTCCATATTGGATATAAAATGGAGAATGAACAGCTCCGCAACACATGTGACTTTCAGAGTTCTGTGACTCTTTGAAGGCTGCCAAACAAGTGTCTTTCATCTCAAAAACCAGCAGCTGCCTTGTACAAAAGGAGAACAGGACAAAATGAGAGAAAAAGCCAGCATCCAGGGCTTGACAAATGAAAAAATGAAGATTGTGGGGTCTCTTTGTGATCACATATCCACTGAGGCCTCCTGTGAGGGAAATGACATGTACTTTACGAAGCAGTGATGGCTGGGCAACTGTCAAACATCCTCAGTCTAAAATAGGGTGTCAACAACAAAAAAAAAAACAAGTATATTTAGCAGAACAAACTGATTTTTTTATTTTTTTCTGCTTTCTCAAAACGCACACTAAGTCCCTCCATCATTAATGAGGTGACACCAAAAAAATGTGTTAATGCATGAATGGGCCTTAAGAGGAAACACAGAATGAATCATAGTGATGAATCGAATTTGACTCATCTCCCTTTTTTTTTCTTTTACCAAGAGACATTATGTCCTCTTTCTCGGTCAATATACCAGTTTTAGTGCTTTGAAGATTCTGGTGTCGTTGGGTTGCTAATGCGAGAAATGCATCAGGTTGATGAGCGCACTAAAGATCTTGTCTGTTTGAATGGAGAGAGAGAGAAATCGGCAAAAAAGATGAACAAATGAGTGAATTGGTTAGTGTTGTTGTGGAAAAGCCCATAATGGGGGGAAAAAAAGAAAAGAAAAGAGGCTCATACTTCTAGAATCTGTTATCCTTGAATTAATGATGGAACAGGAGCAGTAGCCTTCCCCTACTGAGACATGAACCAGATTTCAACCCAGAGCTCCCTGGAGGTGAGGGCCTGGATCTCTCTGACAGGACATCTGGTCCCTGAGCATGGCCACCAGGGGGTCTGTGTCGCCACCTTAATTGTAATGTCTCCCTCTTCCTCCCCGTTGAAAAACTAGGGCAACTTTCCATAAAAGGAAAGGAGGAAAGGGGGGAGCCACTATTTGCTGGGCCGTGTCGGCATGCCACATCATTTAAGCTGACAGCTCTAATAAATTACAGCAACAGATCGCTGTGAACAAACAAAGCTAATGGAAATAAAGTGAGAATTATCAGCCAAGAAATAAAAGAGGAGAAAAAAAATAGGGGGAGAATTACATTAGTGCAAAGACGGTGGATGAAAGGATGTCAGGCCCGCATAACACTGGCATTAAATGGGCAAATTGCCACTTTGAGAGATAGGAAATGTTTCGTTCTCATCACTGCTTCTGTTGAAAATGGAGAATAATGAGAGAATCCCTGAGCAGACGTAACACGTCCTTTATCTGACTCCTCAAAATCTCTCCCCTCTTTATTGCTCTTCTCCTCCTCCTCCTCCTCTCTCCTTGTTTTGCCTCCCAGAAATAATAAAAAAAAAAAGTCTGCAAATTGTTCTGCTCTGTACCCTTACTCCATCAATTCAGCCAGGCCAAAGAAAGCCCGGAAGCCTGTGTTGTTAAGATGCTTAGGCATGTGGAAGAGAATGACAAGAGAGGGAAGGAGGGTGAAATGGTATGTCAGGGGAAACGTTTGTCAGGTGCTATCAGTATGAAAGCTGTCAATCCAAAGGACCCTGGAAAGAAAAGCAGGCCAAAGAGGGTCCAAATGGACCACTCTAACTTTGTGACCTGGATTTGATGAAAAGAAAAAACTGCAGAAAAAAGGTACAAGCAGCTGAGCTGTAAAATGCAAAAGAAGCCCAAAACTGCCAAGTGCACAGTAAGTGTTGTTATAACTTAATCAGAAAGAATGAAAGCGCCCAGCTTGCACAAGTACCCACACTTCCTCTGAGAAAAGACAGGAATCAGAGTCTCCGCCAAGGCTGAGTCATATCCATTTAAAAGAATACAGGTAAAGCTAATTGAAGCAGTCCTGGGTGAGTTTCATAATTTGGCACCGTGGAGTGTAAAGGTCAATCAGATTGTACTTTATCCTGTGCAGCTTGATTTTTTCTTACCCTGTCACTGAGGTGGGTAAAAATATTTAATCTAGACTTCCTCTGCTTCCTTTTATTCATTGTTTGGATTTGTCTTTAGTATATAATATACAGCCCTCCTGAATTCAATCTGTTTCCTAGAATTGATTTAGAAAAAGACAAGTTTAAATTCATTACATCGTGTTACCGACATTTGCAGTGGTTTTATTTTTTTTTAAAAGCTTTCCTCGGCTTTTGCTGGCAATGACATCTGGCCTTTATAGGA
>JAPZDY010000024.1:7460032-7485532 GCA_029783645.1 Ctenochaetus hawaiiensis
GACATCTGGCCTTTATAGGAAAGGCTTTCTGTCTACGTTTAATCAGGTCCCAAAAGATGAGAGACCGAGGCAGTGAGACTGCCATTCAGCTTTCTCCAGAAAATAGAGATCTTTTTTATTTTTCAGTTTAAGTGGTTGAAGATGCCACGGGGGTGCTGTTGTGTTGATGAATTAAATAGTGAAGCATCTGAGCCCTGCGGGGAGGTCCTTAACCACGGACTGAAGTTTTCTCTTGCCCACTTTGTTAGCCAGAATGTATTGGACCTGAGCCAAGGTGAGCCAGCGCCGCGGACGCAGAATCCTATTGCTTTTATAATGAGCTCTGTAAAAAAAAACAAAAAAAAAACAACTGGAGAGGTCAGACACCACGAGACTCTGATGAAAACTAATTGAGAGTGTCACTCAGCAACAATAAACCAATAAGCAGAACTGTCTCGTCTTTATGCATGGGAGCTGTTTTAGCAAGTACTTGAAGTGGAATGAGGAGGGTTACTGGGGGAGAGGGGTGTGAGGCATAATACATGTGCCTGGGGGAAACCGTGTGTCCTGCTTTTTAGCTGCTTTTTATGTGTACTCGTATTTATGTCTCTGCATAATTCTCCTGGTTGTGTGTGTGTCCATGCATGCCTTGTGCGAGGCATGTATAATACAGACTTTGTGCATATATAGCCTTTCTATGAGAGTTTTTCTTTCTTTTCTTTCTTTTTTTTTTTTGCGTGTGTGAGCGTGAAGAGACCACAGAGGGCCGTCCAAGAGAAAGCACTGCATTTCGAAAGGTGCCAGAATGAGTTTGTCACAGAGAGCGTAAACTTGAGGAGAAAGGGGACTGCGGAGAGAGAGAGACTTTCCCCAGGCACCCAGAGTCTGTCAGACTGATTAAGTCACACGGCTGGAGTGAGAGTTGGGAAACTGAACCAGAGCATGCTAGTGAAGAGTGGTATGACAGGAAGGGAGGAAAAAAATAAAGAAATAAATAGCAACATGTTAGTATTAACAAGGCTGTATGTCACATGTGCACTTACTTATACCTGACCCCAGAGACTCATGCTGGAACACTGCACACCAGCATGCATCCTCTCATCCCACCCTGCAGCTTCCTCAGCCTCTGGCGACATAAAGCAGGTCAGGGGCATCTTAAAGTTCAAGAAATGCAACATGACAGGACAACTCTAACATATGCCTGGGTGACAGTGGAGCAAATAGATGACTGATGGCAGAGCGCTGTGTCTTGAGGGACAGACAGGAAAAAAAAAACAGTATAACACCGACTTTATCTTTCTCTCCCTTAACATACTTTGGCTTCAGTTTCTTCTAAGACACAAAGAAGACAAAACTGGCTGAAAGCTAAAAAAAAAGCTAAAAAAAAATTTTTTTTAGGATCACACGGATCTATACCTATTTCTAAAGCTTGACGGTTTACAAAACATCAACTCAGAGGCCTGGCCTGTGTGCCTCTGCTGCTGTATGTGTCAGAAATACCGTGAACCTTCAAACTTTCTCTAAAAAATGGCCAACCACCATGCCATGTGGCCCCCATCATCCACCAGACTAACAGATGAGCTCTCGTTCTTTGTTCCAGGGACCCCGGCTGCTCTGAAGTGCCCTGCTTATTCTCTGTTTCTCTAAGCCACGCAAAGGAGAACTGCAGACTTTGTTGGTATATAGCGAAAGGGCAGCATCATTAACAATACTGAAGCCTTCCCACATACTGTAGAATACCTTTGGCATGAAGTACAAACGAGACGAGAGAGAGTCCCATTGCTTTTCACCGCTTCCAGTAATGCCCTCAATAATGCCAGGTACATGGCTGTTATTGCTCACTATCTGTAAACTTAAAAAAAAAAAAAAAAAAAGGCTGTTATCTCAACATTGCCCTCCCACGACTGGCCACCCCCATACTGAAATTAACATCACTCGTCCTCTCCTCCACAGGCTCTACAGTCCCACTGATATGCCAAAGCACAATCTATAGCACCTCTAGCATTGGATGCTAATTGCTCAGTGTTTGAAAAGAGAAAAGGGCTCCCTGAATTAAGAGTCATTTAGTGGGAGACGGAGTTCAGCGCAGAACTGTGATGCCTGAGAGCTAATGTCTCTGCAATCTTGCATAGAGCTCTGAAAGTGTAGTGCCCGGTGAAAACGCACTCTCTCCACATTATAATGCAAATTCAAACCTGTGCTTAGTTCGCCAAGTAATTACTTCGGCAGAACAAAACAGCACAGCTAATAGGTTAAAAGAATCCCATCGAACAAGAAACAAGAAAACCAGCTTTCTGGGAAAATATGGCTTTTGTCAATGCTCAGCGCCCAAACTCAGTACGTACTAAACAACACTTTGGTCTTTGCAGGGTTTGATTTTAATTTGTCAGACAAGAACTTGATTCAGCCTTGTTGCTTTCAAAGGGAATTGAAACAAATAGATTTCTCAGCATTGAGGAGCACTGCAGGAAGTATTTTCCCCCCTCTTTTACACTGGTGCAAACAACGGGGGCAGTGTGCGCCTTTGATCAAGGGCATGTCTATGTTGATGACAATGAGAAATCTGCCGGCTGTCCCAAGAGTGTTGTAACCCTACCTTCAAAGTACACTTGTTTTTCCTCCCCAACTTCCTCTTTTCTGCAGCTGTCTTCGCTGTGTTGACTGACTCTTTTATTTGTAGAGATCAGTCAGCAAGCACCGATAAAGCATCACAGAACCGAGGCTGCCGGTTAAATTTTGATGCCTTTTTTTTGTCCGGCATGCAATGCAAATAAGCAGGAAATAAATAAATAGTTACATGATTTATGAAGTATTAGAATATGTTCTTTCAAAAGTACACTATTCGTCTCTAAAGTCATGCTATCACTTTTCTGATATGCAGTGAGTGAGTCTACATTGTGTCACTTTAAATGCATCACACAGTAAGTGTATGTTTATATAAGTGGGCGTGTTTTTGATGGAAATGTGATCAGTGTGAAGGGGCTTTCCTCTCTTTGGACTATCCCCAGGTTTCTTTAGGCTATGCACTGACACTCATAGTGACCTCCGCCTGAGCTGTGTCAGCAAGATGGGCATGAAGACCAATCCTCTATGACTGGGACTGGCCCCAGTGCTGTGTTTGGGTCAAGGTCCGGGTCACTGACACCAGCTGGGTCCCACTGCCACTTGTAATACATACTTTGGAAGCATCATACAACTGCAGGCAGCACGGGGGGTGTGGGGGTGGGGGGTCACAGTGAGAGACACTTGAAGACCAACATGATGGTTTCCCAGAGCTCTCTGATCTGCATGTCTCTCTCCATCTGTGTGACTTTTTACCTAATTGAGATCACCTCTAAGTGACAATAGCCTAATCGCTTTAATTAGCCAGATAATGTGCATCTGTGTACGTGTCTTACAGTTGAGCTTTGTGCTTTCAACATATAGACGCTTAATTAGGAACCTTTCCAAGGTGCCTGACTTAAATGAGGCTTTAATTAAGACTCACATTAGGTTCTAAGAGGTTGCAAATTAGTAGATGTTTAAGTATAAGGATATAGGTATTTGGTTACTCAGTCTCTGTTGTGGGTGGCAAATATCATCCCACACAAGTTGTTTTTTTTGCACTACTTGAGGGAAAAATGTTCTCACCTTGAACATAACAAAAGAAAAAAAAGCTAGCCATATGACCGAGAATCGCTAAGACCTGCACTTCATAAAACTTAAAAGAAAAGTGTAATCTGCAATAATAACATGAATTAAATATGTTTTACCTCTCATTAAGCAGGGATAGTTTACATATTCCTGGTCAAGGCGCAAGCTTATTTGCCAATTAACTTTCATTATAGGTTGTACATCTGCAGTTTGCTTTATTGGAGAGGTAGTTGGCTGCACTCTTACAAACTCAAATGCAGCCGATTTACACAAAACCAGCTCACACTGGCAGCTGAGAACAAGTGGCTTGTGGTACATTTGATATCAAAATATGTTATAATGAGCTTTTTTGAAGTTAAACAAAGACAAGTGTTAATGTGTTACAGAAATGGTAGATAATTACCGTACCAGCATCAATAAACTGAGGTTTTAAACAATAAATCTACATTAATTTATAATACTTACTTGATAACATTTCTAATTCTTGTGGATTTAAGACGAAGTCACAATTATTTTACTCAACATTTTATCGTAGCATGCTGGAATGAGGTTTTAAAAAACCTTAGACAGGCACTTGTGGTATATTTACATGTTCATTCTCACTGTCAGCTGGTCAATAAAACAATAAAACTCAGCAATATAATGAAAAGAAAATGCCCACAGAGCCAGACACTGAGCCACAGATCCAGCTCGACTCTTTAATCCAAGCACCCTTTTTCTTTTGCTTCTCCTAGCCGAGTGCTCTGAACCAGCTGCGAAATTGAATTTTCCAGCCCTGTGTGTACGTGAACCAGCCAAGCACTGCATTGTCAGAGTACTCAATTAGCTCCCAAGGCGGAAGCCAAAATGTTTTCCAACAGCAAATGTATTCTTCACAGGGCAAGCGCTCATTAGCATAATGCTTCTATTCCTATATAGACACAGTCAAAGTGCCTTCCCAAGGTTGAAAACAAAACCAGCAAAAATACCCTGAAGCTTTAGTATTAGTGTCCCTCCTTGCCATATCATATCATATTTAGAGCTGGTGTAGTATTCAGTGAAGAGAAATGTTAACCTCTGCTTAAACATGGCTAATTAAAATTAGTGAATACCTTTTCTGGTGTGTAGAGCACCTTAACAAAAGCATTCAGTAAGGAAGGCCTTGTATTTCTTGCTTTTCTTTCCGTGCTCAGGGTTTTATCTGAATTCTCATGATGGAGAAGCATTTCTCAGAGTATCTTTAAACTCATAAAAGCAGATGTTGAAAATGCTCTCATCCTATTTTCTCATTGGAAAAGCCGAGAATATAGAATGCAGGTCCTGCAAATCTAGAGAACAAAAGAGATTCAAGCCTTTAAGACCTCGTAATGCTCGCTGAAAGTTGTAAGTTTGAAGAAAATGAATCACGTTGTTTACTGGATGTGCTGACATTGAAACAGTTGGCTGAAGCATTAGAAATAATCTGCACTGACAAGTAGCTAAACAGTTCTCTGACAAAGTGACATTGAAGTCACAAAACTATACAAACTTTGTTTTTGTATTTTTTTTTTTTTATTATTTTCAGTTGAATGGCTGAAAGGAGGTAATAGAAAAGGAAAAAATATAGACACACTAAGTCAGTGTGACACACTCCATAGCAGTTGTGAATACTTTTACTTGGAATCTGTGCACTCGCCTTTGTTTGACTAAACTGGCGCTGTGGCAGTAATACAGTAGATTGGATTTAGCACAGGCAGCCATACAGTTGGGGTGGGGGTGTGTGGGGCGGTTGTGATTCTGCCAGCCAGTGCCCTATCGTGCCTACTCACTCTCATTATTAAGGTGCCACCGACTCCAAATTTAGAGCCCCTGTGTTTTTCTCCTTCCCTGGGCATTATATATCAGCCCTCACACACACACACAGAATAACAGCTCCCATCACACAGACAGGGCAAATTGGGTGGTGGGGGGGGTTTGTGTTAATGGTTTAGGGTGGTGGGGTTCTCACTCACACCCCACACTGGTGTAAAACATGCCAAGGGCCTCCTTCTTTATAGAGGATTTTCTCACAAAGATTTGGCAGATATTAAGAGGAGACCGGGTGTAACTTTAACAAATCAGCTTAACGAAGGAGGAACCACAGACAAGGCAAGGTGACGTGGGTAATGAAGTTTCATCTTTTTTTTTTTGTCTTTTTTTAGCTGACCCTTATCTTTCATTGACAATTTTCGCCAGATTATATAAATGTATCTGAAAGTGTCAAATGAGGAACCTTCCAGTGATTATTAGATGAGGCAACTGTTTTAATTTTTATGCACGTATGATGTGCTGATGCAATTATTTGATGTGCTTACCACAAAAAACTGTGGAAAAGACTGAAAAAATTAGTTTGATTGATTTACTTTACAGTCATGTGGCCATTCAATTTGATGATTAGGTAATTAGAAAGTAGAAAGGATAAATAATTGAATGGAACAGGCTGCTTTGGTCCTTTTGTGGGAATCAGAGCAAGAACATACATTAACTGTGAGATGTTGGCCATAAAGAATGAAATGGGGATAACATTAACATTGTCCTGTGTCCCTGAAGGCTGAAATGTTGATTGTGTATGTATTGTGTGTGCGTAAGTGAGAGTGTGTGGGTGTGCGAGTGTGTGTGTAAAGGCATGTCTTTCAAAGTGGGCATTTGTGTCTGCTGTAAAGCTTCTGCGTTAACCTTCCCAAGGCTTTTAACGAAGCACTCAGATTAGTGCGCCCTCTATAACGGAGGGACGGCACCGGGATTAACCTTGTTTTAAATGTGCCGTTTGAGAAAGATTGGTTGACCTTACCGTGCCCTAGGCTTTGGACAAACCATTGCACTTGATAGAAACTGGCTGTTAATGGACTTCACAGTGCCAAGAAACACCCTGACGACATATGCTCATGTTTGAGATTAATATTGTTTGCCTTCCAACACTCACTACTTGCTATAGCGTCAAATTAATTTCCCTCTTTGGCAAGTCGTTTTGGCCCCTGTCCCTTGGCAGACCTCCTCTGAAGCAGATTTATTTTTTTTTATTCCTCAGAATGACTATGATCTAATTTTGTAATTTGCTCTGACCACACCTGCTTTAGCCAGGAACGGCTTAAATCTCTACAGCCGCGAGTCAACGATTTCCGCACCACTTGTGGCGATGCTTTTCTACTGTGTTTCATGTCGTGACAGATATAGATATGAAACAAGTCAAGTAATGCAAGTGAATTAAATCCAGAGGCTTGCATATCAAATATTTCGAGATGTGGCCTTAAAGATGAACTTTGAACCAAAGATGGCCCCTGTGAGGTCAAAAGAGGAGTTATGCAGAAACAGAAGAAGAGGTACATTTAATCCCCCCCATTAACAGAGTCCATTGACTGGGATTGGGGCAGTTGGATTCTCTGTCTGAGATGAGCCGCACTTCCTGAGAAAATGAAACAGGATGATGGAGATCAGTGACAATACCGGCTGGATAATCATGTCCAAATCACAGCAATCTGCTCTCAATCTCCCGCCCGATCTACACGCACTACCGTCAATCCATCCCCACCAAATCCCTAAATCCTGACAATCTGTAGCACTCAGCTTAGAATCTCTGTTAATCCACCTAGCAAGTCCATATTACTGGCCAGGAAGGTACCAGATCCCCTAGGACCCTTCCTTCCTCTAGACACCAAATTTGGTCCTTTATGTCCTTTTTCATAAACTAGCATTACTGATCCATTTCTGAGTCATCGCCCCCTTTAGGCGTCAACTCATTTTCATGTGACCATTTCTCACAGCTTTACATTTTACTGCATGAAGCATCAGTTAATTCTGAGCATCTATTTTTTAAAAACAACAGCTGGAATATTAATTTAAATATCAGAATTCAGGGTGGAAATGCAAAACAAAACGACTTGCTGATTACGAGGACATGCCCCGACAGCAAGCCTGATGTGGGTGGAATATATGAGGCTCATGAAAAGATGTGAGCTGCTGGATGGTGCGATTCAAATACACATTGCCATCAGACGAAAATTCACTGTATTGCTACAACATAATCTACTTTTTTTTTTTTTTACCACCAACAGACAAAGTAAAACCAATAATATTTCTCCAAAGAGTGAATGTGTTGCTCGTGCATTGTTGGAAACACAGGGCCCCAGCCTTGAGGCTAAAGGGCAATTTCAGGGACCTGAATTGGCTCACTGCTGAGTTTGATAGGATGAGAAATCCTGATGAATGAAATGTACCTTGACTTTTCCTGATGAATCCACTCGGCTGAAAACCTCAACCCCCAGCACCTATTATTGCCCAGAATCCCACTGTTTGTGATTGGTGTGACCGCATGAGAGGTCAGTAAGCAATAATTTTCTCTCCGGCATTGATACGGACGATGTTGGAAAGCGAAAGATGTACTCAGAACCTTTCGACAATGTGGGAGAATAAGGCACTTTTTTCCACGGCACAAAGCACATATTCTGATGCACAAACAAGAAAGCACTTTCCTGGAACTACTCTTACTTTGCACAATAAGCCCTATCTCTAAAATGAAGGACACAAACAATAGTATTTTGTGTTTCTTGGCCAATCTGACAAGTAAAAGTTTAATCCCTACAATTTGACACTTTATGCCAGCCTTGCTAAATATGCTTTTTGCTAGGGCTTCTAATTAAGTTGCAAATCTATTCTCATGAAACCATTGGCTGCATCCTGTAGCTTTTTTACTTTCCTCCTGCAACCACCAGTAACTCTTTAAGGCAGTATACATGTCATTCTCTATATATATCTTTTCTTAAATGAACATGGATGATTTTTTTTAGTATAGTAGTTGATGCATATTCTACATTTAAGAGAGCTGTTCCAAAGAGTCTCAGATGTTAAATTTAAAAAAGTTATAGTTTATAGTTGCATGAGATTATGACTACCTTCAAGTTTTCTCACTATTTTTAAATCTAAATGAGGGTCAATTTCGTCCTGCAGCTTTAATAAGGTAATCATAACAGAGTGAATAGCATCTAATTAAGTAACAGCACCGGTGAGTGCCCTTAGTTTTTCCTTGAAAACACACTTCAATTAAATCGATTATTTATTTAACTTCAACGTATCGTAGATGTTTAATTAAAATGTAATCATCATTTACAAAAAAAGAGTTAAAAAAAAATGTGTTGACCTCTTATTAAAATCTGTTTTGGTTTAGTTAAAAATCTGAAAAGTTTTAATTATGTAAGTTTTTTATCTGCATCCACATATTCCTCTCTGTGCTTTGGGATCTAAAGTGTATTTTATTCACCCTGACAAACAGTTGTGCACAGTTTCATTTCATATATCGCCTTGTTTATCCGGCTTAACTTCAAATACACACGGCTAAGCTCAAGTGCTGGCTGTATACCTACAGAAGATAGATGGGTTCATGTTGAACAAAAGGACTGACCGTCTCATTAAGGCGAGCTTATATTCTTCACATCTTCTTTTGAAACGGCGGAGTCTCAAGGCGCTGGCAAGCACCTCTGCCTTTCTTTCTTACAGAAGTACCCGAGAGCATTGAATTTAAGACGGATTAGACTGTAAAGTACAGTCACATTTTTCTACGTAAGTCATCTTTCTTTGTTCTGAATGAAAATGTGCTTTCCACAGAGAGAGTCAAGGAAGGAGCTTCAAGGTCCTTTTGTTGATTTGTCTATGAAGAGATTCATTACTATTTGACCTTCAGCATTCCTCACATATTACAATTTAACAGATAATCCAACATATATCTACTCCACAAACCTTAGTCTAGAAAAAAAACATTTTGTATCAATAAAAGATAGATTGAACTTTTGTTAAGTCATCACATTTGTTTGCCAAAACTGAAGAAAGACCATCGAAATTGCCTATAAGTTCTGTCTTTCATAGAGTTGTTGGTCTGTTAAGAGAAAGAGATGTGTCCAATTAGTATAACAGAGGCAAAGTAGACACCCTGAATAATTTCTTAGAATCTTATTAAAGAAAAGAGATATTCTTGTGAATTTGACAATGTTAGCAAAAATGTTACCATTATTTTTAGTTATGTCTAATATGTGTGTAGTATTAAAAACATCAGAAAACTAACTGACTTAAAATTTTGTAACCGACCAAGGAATCAAAATAACTAAGACTAGGCAGCCAAAATTGAGACACTCTGAGAAATAAATGTGAAAATTAATATCTATACTTAATCAATATGTATGTATATGTATCTAGGTACATTAGAACAGACAAAAATCTGATATTTTATCTAATATTTAGCCTTTGACTGACAGCAGCAATGAGTTTATGATGACTCAGATGGAATTGTCTTCAATGTGAGCCTGCCCCAAGACAATCCTTTCAACAACACCTCCTCAGTCTTTGTCTTGTCAAGCTGCAGTCTGTAATTTAATTGGAAATCTAAAACCTCCCAATCATGCTTTCTGGTTTTGACTAACTCTTGTCTTGTTTGCTTCCCAGCTGTGAGATCAGCAGCGCTAACCTGAGATGACAGCCCAAGTTACTCGGTATCTTTTGTCAGTTTGTCCCTGAATGTTAGCTCAGCTTTTGATCATCCACTTTACATTTTTTTTCTTTTTTTTTTGCAGTTAAAAGTCTGTCATGAAGTGCATCCAAAAATATCATCTGCAACATCTGCTCCATATGTAAACAAACAGCATCTGCCAACAACTATGGCGGATTAGTCTTTGAAACACCCTAAATGCTGTGCGAGATAGCACTGATTTCTAAGCTCTATTACTATTTGAGAAAACGCCTGCTGTTGTCATATTTTTATGAAAAAAAAAATAGAAATATTTCCCTCCTAGTAGGTTTTAGAGGATTTACTAGTCATTCCTAGCTGCAGTTATGTGTGTTGTATTTATATGCAGCTTGAAGGTTTACAGTCCTTGTACCTGCATAACTTATCTGGCCCGAAACATTATCTCGATTATGTTTATGTTTCAGGATGGATGCTTTGTTTTTCTAAATATATTGTTATATTCGTGTGGGGAGGACGTGGAACTAAAAAGTTTGGACTTATAGAGACTCTACTGTGTAGACACCAAATCTTCTCTGTGAGTTGGGAGTGCTTAGTGTAAGTTGCTATGGCAATAAGTGAAGCAGGCATGTTGTTGGGGGAATTCAGTGCAGGGCGAGATATGGATGACTAACGTGCCGCGCTCCACCAGCTTTGTAGATGCAGAGATCATGTATTTATGCAAGATTGAGCCTCTCTGCGTTTAGCAGTAGCTGGATGAAATGGATGCACATATATATATATATATCCCTTCCCATTTGATAATACTCTAGGAACGGTTGCGTGAAACAGACTGAAAATGATCTTCTGCAGCGAAGTTGACAGTCTCCTCCTTTGTTTATATTTGATTTTATTATGAGTAACAGGTTTTTAATCATTTTCATTGCAAATATACGAGTAACAAAGTAACCAGGAAATATTGATGAATTGAAACTGAGGATTTGGGAATACAAACAAATGTCTCCTGCCTTTTTAAAGCAACATTTCGATACCATCAGCATAATATAGCCAAAAAGTTTGCTTTCATTGTTCTCCTTCAGTAGGTTTTCTTGACTTCCATCGTTAACATTCAGTATAAACACTGATTAATTCCATAATTTAAAATATAAATAGATAAATAAAACAAAGATAATGAGCCCTGTGTATAGTCAGTGGACATGCTGCACTAATCCTTGGTTAAAACCGCAGCACTAGCAAGGCCTGCATTTGATCATATTTTCATCTAAACGAAATGCAGAGACATTTCATTTTCTTGTCATGTGCTTCACAAGACATGCCCACGGATTTCTAATCTATGCTTGCAGAGCACAGAAGGCGCTTGTTTAATAAATTGACTTTTTTTTTTATTTACTGTTCTGTGCAACATGCATTACAACATAGTTACAGAGTCAAGGTGAGCATTTGAAGTAGTGGAACACCAACAACTGTTCTTCGGTGCAGATTATCTGCAGCCAGCCTAAGAGCCATCCATTCAAGTGACTTTATCATGGCCAGGCACAGAGTATGGATCCACAGAGCGAAATGAAATAGCTGAGAAACTAATGGCACTTGACAGATACTGTTGGGAGATAGCATGCTTATCTTTATATTATGTGAAAAGAAAGCATTTTCCACATCACGTTGTGTGTCTGTGTGTGTGTGTGGTGGAATGTGGAGGTTGTGGGCGACAGGGGAAGTTGCGATGGGGGGTGGTAAAAGGAGTTGAGGTGGTGAAGAGAGCGATATAACACAACGAAACAACCCACTTTGTCACTTTCAAGCCAGTAATTTGTAATGACCGGTTAAATGTTACTCGCTATCGGTTTGCAGGCTGCTCATAGACGGAACATGAAACATACGAAGAATATCACATTTTGCTCGAGAAAATTGCAATAAATCATTTATGTTACAATTCTTTCTTTTTTCCGTCACCTCTTCACTTGAAAGCAATCAAAACGCCGCCACAGCACCCTGCAGAGCAATAGATTTGTCATTGTAACACTGTGGTGTTAACATGCCAGTCAATCAAAATAAATAAATAAATAAATAAAATAAAAAATGGATTGAAAAAATTACAGCAGATATTCCAGTCTATGTTAATAGCAGACACTGCTTTGTCTTTTGACTGGGATCTCTTAAATTACACACTGGGGTTGATTTTGAAGCGATAAGATGCGTCTTTGTTCCCACAGCAAAATGTTACCATATGTCTCATTAATTCTGCTACATGTGAAGGATGACTGATTCATTCTTCACCTAATGCCGGGCTTCTCAATTGACAAGCAGTAAAAGTAACTGCAGGGGTTGTGAAGCCTCCCCGACAGTAAATGTACTGCTCTGTACAAGGTGGGTGGTTCCACCTTCTGATTG
The DNA here is from genome assembly GCA_029783645.1 of Ctenochaetus hawaiiensis. NCBI lineage: Eukaryota > Metazoa > Chordata > Actinopteri > Acanthuriformes > Acanthuridae > Ctenochaetus > Ctenochaetus hawaiiensis. The sequence goes on from JAPZDY010000024.1 coordinate 7,472,478, forward strand.
CTAATGACAATTAGTTACGATTCAATTACACAAGGTCAGTGACTAAATCAATCCTTGGCAGGCGTGGTTCAGGGTCAGGCTATTGACTGAGGGGAGCCACGAAATGATGTAACCTGTAATTTTAATATTTCCCCTGCATCTAAATCTCCATACGAGAAAAAAAAACAACAACTGTCATAAATAGATAAAGGAAGAAGGCTGCGCATAACTTATAGACTTTCCCCTCAACGTCAGCATGTCGCGCAGCCACTTTGTCATGAATGATGGACTCGGTGAATGGGGTGTGCCGTTCTCTCTCTCTCTCTCTCTATCTTTCTCTCTCTCCCCCCTTTCTCTCTCTCCTATTTTTTTTTTTTTTCAACAAGACTTGAGTGAGCAGCACCGGAGATTGCATTACCTCCCCATTGGCTGTTTACAAAGCCTAAGTGATAAGAGAAATGACTTAGTAAATAACTAAGATGTCCCTGTAAGCTCTCTTTCTCTGTGTTGATGTGTGTGTGTGTGTGAGTGTGTGTGTTTAATACACTCATCTGCTAAACTGCTCTCAATTAACTGGGTGATTGTTTTCACCAGATTGGCCCCAGTGATTAGACAGTGTGTCCTGAGATGAGTGTGTTTGTGTGTATGTGCTGTTGCATGTTTGTGTGTGCATGTGTTCCTGTGTGTGTGTGTGTGTGTGTTTTAACAGTTTGAAGGCTGCTCTGATCAAGGTCGCGCTGGAGGAGAGCCTGATTAGACTTGTATAAGACGATATATAACATATCAGTACCCCCCCACACACACACTGATGCTGTCAGTGTTGCCTCCTGAAATCTGCCATAAAGGAGGGAAATCTGCTTGTTTTTGATTCAATAAACTGTTTACTGAGGCATACTGATCTTACTTGGATATTGCTGATTATACCCTGAAAAAGCTCATAAATCTTACATTTCTCTATGAGATGAGGTCATTTAAATGCATGGCGGGACACGAGGCTGTGCTACCGCTAAACATCCTATAGAAAATAATTTCCAGGTCCTTGATGTGTTTCGATGTATAATGCAATTTCCACTTCTACTAAATCCGCATGTTGGTGGTTCTCTAATTTAAAGCGACTAAACTGACTGTGGGTTTCCAGAGCACTATTTTTTCTTCTTTTTATTAAGCCTGACAGAAAACTTTTACTATCTCGTATATTACTCGTGACACCGCACGATTTTTAATGTCGTAACTTCTGTATATAGTTGGAGTTAGCATCCATACCTAAGTGTAGAAAGAGAAGATTCCCCAAGTTTATTTTTTCAGATTTCACAACCTCTGTTTCTTTTGCATTTAACAAGCAGCACCGCAACACAGCCCCCGAATCAAAGCTCACCCACTTCTCCTTGCTGCGCAGATTAATCTGAGGCACTCAGCATGAAATTAAGAATTGATTATTGTAAGACGATTCTGCTTGGTTAACTCGATTCAGTGGCATTCGCTCATACAGACTGACACGCCATCCTGTCCCCTGGGCCCTGGCATTAATTCTCTTAAATCTGTGCAGGTGACCTCACTGTTTAAAGATTTACACTGGCGAGACTTTGCTCCCAGTGTCCTTGCCAATGAGAGCCTCACAGCACACAAATGACAGCTTCTACACTTTAACTATTTCATTTGTAACATACAGAGGGAAAATATATATATAACCCTGAAGGATGTTTAGTTAAGTTAATAAAAAAAACCTCTATTGTCCTCAAGGAGGCAACAACACATATTGCAGGTTCGTGCACACAGAGACAAAAACTGCATTCAAAAGAAACAAGAGATAACAAGAGCAAAACAACAACCCACTTCTTCAGCCATCCCAGCATCCTTGGTCAAGGCAATTAAAATCATGAATACATAAATACATAATAGTTTGGTGGCAGGCGGCCAATGATAACAATGTTCTCCCAAGTAAAAATTTTAGGACAAAGCTGTTGTATCTTTGATGAGTTGTGTTTTCTCGCTCACTGTTGTGGTTCAAGCTCAGAATTTCTCAATAAAGCAGATGCCTCTGCCGTGATGAATGGCTGCAAACAATGTACCATTTGTTTACCCCCAAAAGTACTGTCGAACTTAGTCTGGCCAAAGCACATCCACATGTAAACGGTGTGAGTCTGCTCTGACGCTGCAGTCCACAAAACCAGAAATACATCGAAAAACGTCCCTGGAAAAGCCTTGACTCTGTGCATGTGTGAGTGTGACTGCCTGTCTGTCTGACCTTTATTGGAAACAGATCATCCTCACACCTTGGTGGTAATCCTGCTCAACATGTGGTCTAGACAGGGGCTAAAATCTTGAGATAAGGCTTTGGGGTTTATGGACGCACACAGAGATCCTCCTGGGGGGGGCGCAGCGTCCCTCTTGTGGCTCTGTCCCCATTTCCTTATCCAGCCACCAGCCATCTTTGAACTAATCTGGATGAGTAAGGGTTTGGTAAAAGGGAGTCAAGTAGTCCAGTAGGAGTCTAGTGGGACGGACAGAAGGCCCAGAGTCTATGAAAGGTTGGGAATTGAAACCTTGTCTTCACTCCACTTATAGAGATAAAAGAAAAACACTGTGGAGACAACCTTCACTTTAAAAAATATCTTTGTACACAAAAGAATGCAGAAACTATTTCAGACAAACATGAAAGAAATCTGGGTGAGTCACTGGGTTGTAAAACTACAGGCACAAAGAGAGGAACTTTCTGAACATTCTCGGTGAACTTCAGTCAAATCATCTACAACTGTAAAAAAAACAACTAAAAGCAGGTACACGCCACAAAATAATCTGGCTGATTTTGCCCTTCCAACAAACTAAGGACAGTCCCAGTTATCATGATGGTTTTACAGATTATCATGTCAGATTTTCATGTGGTCCAAACACATATTGTTAATTGTTAATTCCTCCTGCCTGTCATCCGCCATGTTTGTTTACTCTAAAGTCACGTTTGACGGCGAGAGATTTTGCAAGATTTTCTGCGTTTTAGTTTAACCTGCGTTGGTGCCATCTAGGTTTTAATAAACCAGTAGTCTGCCATCCTTGTTGTGTGCTTTTTGCATGCCCACAAAACAACAATGGCTTGCAGAAATTGAGGTGAAGGCACCATTGTTCCCAAAAGCTCTGTGTTTTACATGTCCATACAGATACACAGAGGCAGGAGTTCTGAAAATTCTGCGCCTCATATGATGCTTTGAAAAAATATATTTTAGTGACCTGAAGTGCTGAATGTGAATAAGAGGCCAAAACATGGAGGGAAATGTCTGATTTGAAAAATATCTACATGTAGTCAAGGTCTGAGACGCACTGAGAGGGAAGCTGAGGTCAGCCTCTTTTTCAGTGTGTTATTTTCTATAGACTCTGTCCTTTGCCTGAGTCCTTGTGCTAGAACTACTGTTACCTTTCCTTCCACATCTTTAAACAGGATACACTGAATGCTCAAGACCCAGAATAAGCTGCAACAAATGATTGCTGTATGAAAAAATATATATCTTATTGACAATGCATGGAATAAATGACTCGTCTCTGTGCAAATAGGCAGTAGCAAAGGAGTTTAAATGGAAGGTCTGAGTGCAGGTCATACTGAAAAAGGTAACAAGTAAATTATGCTGTTAATACATAAAAAAAAAAAGTTGTTTTTAATATTCGGATCCAGTGCAATGCTCGACACAGCCAGTTTCATAGCAAGGAGTCACATTGAAAGGGTATAACTGACTAGGTGATTCTTACCTCAAAGCATCCAAAGTTTTCTGCAGGTAAACTTAACATTGCACACTTTTCCACACCTGCTGTAAACCAATACCCAGCAGAAATAAAAATGAAGGCAGGTTTTGACACTTTCAACTTTCTTTTCTATCATACGACATTGCTTGCAAGGTCTAAGAGGAATTTAACCCACAATTTTCTTTTGAGGTCAATGGTGGATGTGTGTGGGGGGGGCGAGGGTTGTCTCCCGAGGATTCATAGATAATCAATAGGAGCTACAAGTGGGTAGCTCATTGATGCTTTGTCTGCTCTTTAATGTCTTCTGCACCACACGATGGAAATCTCCACTGATACTTCTTTTAATGTCTATCTTCTGTCTGCTTTTTTTAAAAATGTATTTTTCCATCCTTGTGTCTGTATCATCCGTAACCCCACCTCCCACCCTCTTTGTCTCCGTCTGTCTACTCTCCACCTGCTCAGCTGCACATGCTGGTTCTGGTTTACCTGTTGCCAAATGGCCGTACGCTCGCTCTGCTCTGTGATAAAATAATTCCAGCCCATGCACTGGCCTGATATTTGTCAGCTTAAATGGATTGGGTTTGTCGGGGGTTGGGGGAGGGGGCGCTCCTCTGTCTATCATTTAGCATGACAGCGGTGCATACTTATTTGCCATTCTATTTTGAGTCTTGATTGACAGGCTGGCAGCCTTGACATTCTTGCAGGCGTTGTGGAGCCTGTTATTATGCATACATTAACATTCTAATAAACACATGGTCGGTCATTGAGGAAATAATTACACGCCATCACTTCACTGTCTGGGAAGACTGTGCTTTGTTGTGTGTGCGACACACACAGTCATCTGCCTGTTTCATCCCTTAAATATGATCTCTGTTCCTCCTGTTCCTCCCCGTCCATTAATGAGTTCAACAGCAGCACCTCTCATTTGGAAAGCACTCTGCTGAAGCTCTTCGTGTACGGCCTCTCTGAACCCACACAGACACTCTAATAGTTTTGTTGCATGGTAAACATACTTCCCAGCAAGATTTGAGATTTAACAATACTCAAATCACTCACTGACTCGTGTCTGATGCCCTTTGCATCTTTTAGAGAACTGCAAAGAAAGAGCATGACGGCTTGTTTGTTACACGTTAGTGTATAAATCCACTGGTTTGCAACATAAAAAAACAACAACATCAACAACAACAAAACATCTGCATTGAAGGTTTTTGAATAAATCTCTCTACAGGCCTTTCTTTAATAATGTGTTTTGAATAAAAAGCTGGCAGTGTTTGAGATGTCCTTAACATGACAACCTTGCATTAACCAAGGCAACGTCGTTTGTCATAAACATGGCACAGCATGCAATTATTTAGCTTTATTTGTTAACACTGCATTAAATTCTCATGTCTCCATGGTTTTTATAGCCAGTGTCATGAGACCAGTATAAGTGTGTCATGCATATTTTTTCTTGACTTTAACTTACGACGGTGCAATGTGAACTTTTCACTAAGGCGTCATTACATCTTAAAGTTTGACAAGAAGAAAGAGAGAAATTGTGATTTGCAGAGTTTTATGATGGACAGATAGCTAACTTGTTATAAAGTATCTGCTAACTACTGCTAATTGTGCAGCTGTTGTTAGCTACTTAGCTCAGTAAGCCATGCGGCTAATATGCTGCTATGAACCGACTCAGCCCAAAGTTGCCAGTAAACAAAGGCTGCTGCAGAAGAGGTTAGCATGGATGCTGCAATAGCTGCAGTGTTATCAGAACTGAACAACATTTCTTCATTAAAAGAAGAGCAAAGAACAGCACCAAAGGCATTTCTTGGTGGAAAAGATGTTTAGATTAGGACTGAACACAACTTTGAAGACAGAGTTTGCATTAAAAATTCCATTATGGGGTTAATAAAAACAGTTATAAACAGACATAAAGACTCATTTATGTTCATATCATGTCATATCTAATGCACACTCCTCCAAACAGAGTTACTTTTTTATGAGATCATGGAAAGTTTTTTTTTAGCAACCAATAACAAAACATTTAAAAAGAAAGCCAACAATCACATTAAACTGAACAGTTCTGCTAGTCTAATATGTTATATGATATTTCATAATATGATCAGGTCGAATCTTTGTTGTCTATAACTTATATAATACACTATGACACCTTTGTCAAACCAGCATTTTTCAAAACTGACATTCACATTAAAGTCGACAGTTGACTCACAATGTTACCTTGCCCCGGCACAAAAGACCCAGTGGGCTAATTATAGTTTGGCAAGCAACATATTGACTAACTTCCCAGAGGCTCTCAGTCACCACCTAAATCGAATTCTGTTCACAGCACAGTGACACATAGTATCAATCAACCAGCCCGTATCTCCCGACACCAAGCATCTGATTGATGGATCATGGCAGTGAATGATCATCAGTGAGTGTTAGTGGGTTGTCCTGCCCAATCTGCAAAACTTTGACATTAACTTCTGAAAGCGAGTATATAAACAACTCATTTCATATAAACAATAGAGGCATTGCAGCGTTTGCAGTACATTAGTCTTAAGACTAATATTATGTGTCGCGGTTATTACCCCCCCTTCCCCCTTCCTCACGCCTTGATCTGCAGCCCTGACACTTTGTAAAATATACATGTGTCAGCAAATGCAGTATATGCAGCTCCCCTAGCACTCCTAAAATACCTTTATAAAACCATGAAGCAAACAATAAAAAAAGGCTAAGAGTTGCAAGTCTGGCAGAAGGTGTCAGATTATGCTACAGTCAGCCAAGCTAAATTAGCTGTAACTCCTGAATATTTTTTTGTGTGCTTGCACCTGCTTGCATGCATTTGAGTGTGTGTAGTTGTTTACATGGATACACCCATGTGTGTGGTTATTGTGTTTGAGGGCCTTTGAGATTTGCTACAGCTTGGGATCAGATGACGCTTACACCCGACATTTGTACTTTTGTAAAAAAAAAAAAACCTGCAATGCCAAGTGATTCCCACTCCATCGTCATGCTGCTTCAGTCTGAAAGGAGAGCCCTCTGGAGGCCCCATAGGGAGGAAAACCCCCTTGGTAAAAGTGCAAATGGCAACATGAAGTATGTCAAGCTGACAAGTAGGACCCGCAGGTCCTGAGGGAGCCCTGTCGGTTAACTGCTGTCAACTAAGCCCCGTATTTGGTGCAGTTTGACTCCCGAGCTCCTTTTATCTTATGGGGCCCCCATCAGTAAATCAAAGACTGCAAACACCGTCTCTCCCTTGTACCTTGAATAGAGCTCAGGCACTCATGGGAGAAACAGGGCTTACGTGAAAGAATACCTAATGCCTGTTCGCCAAGGGGGGGTGCCCAGCGCTAGAGCGGAAACCGACTGGAAAAGTGAAAGCAATGTGATGTGATCGTCAGGCTCTTTTAACACATAGTCCTAGTGAGAGTGGGGCTTTCAATTATTCAACCTTTTTCTTCTTTGCTTGTTAACACACAGAGAATGAAACAAGACTAATGCACACTTCAAGGGCAATGTCTGGCCTGCTCCGACAAGGATGTGGCTGTCACCACTATTTCACTTAATTCCAAAGCAGAGTGTTGTCATCAGACATCAGCTAAAAGCAGCTTTGGTGACAAATAAATGGAACTGCCTTTTTTTTGTGTAACAAAGCTTTCCAAATCATAATAACAGACACCTGTGTATAAACACTCTTGAGGGTAGAGACAATGGCCATGTGTCATGATAATGGATTTAGCAGGTAGAGTGTGTGTGCACAGATGTAAATCTCGACTAATGCACAAAAGCGTGGTAACTGAGGATTCGTAGACATTTGGATTTTTCCCATTGTTAACATCTAGCGGTGTTGCCTCATTTCTCAGAAAAGTGTTTGCTTCATCATTTTCTGTGTTAGAAAGTTGATGAAAAATGCACAGCGGCAAAATGTTTGTCCTTGTACAATTTACTTCTCACGTTTAGTGATTTCAGTCAGTCATTATTACACACTGCGTAAATCCCAAAGGATAAGAAATATAGAGTTGAAATGCCAAGAATTTAGTCTGAACTTGTTATTTTACTCTGAAAAAATATATTTCACGCTTTCAGTGGCACTCATCAACGTAATTGAATCAATATATAACAGAAAATACAGTGAAGAAAGAAAAAAGAAAATTTGTAAATGAAAGAGTCAGGGTGAAGGTTGGCCTCGACTTGAAAGTATAGCAGAACCAAATTTTCAACCAGTAAATAAGAATAATTCACCATGTAACCCAAATCATTAACAGTCTCTTTTAATTTTTTTGCTTGGTTTCTTAAAATACATCTATATCAATGAAATGAAAAATGAACACGCAGTCAACCTTGAAAAGCAACGCTAGGCAACATTTATGTTATTTTTTAGATTTTTTTGTATGTAAAAATCAAAAGATATCGTCACATTCAGTGCTTACTTTTGTCAGAAACAGCCTATAGCCTCAAGCAAAGCAATCTTCTGACCTGGATTTCAACATTGTCTCAAGACTGGGTCTTCAACATGTGCCAACCAGCACAGCTTGAGTGCTTATATTTAGACAAGACTGCTGTCTGCCCCAAAATTACTCATGCTGTGGCTCCCCTGGGATTCCTGTTAGCTCATCCACTGCTCCTTTCTTCAAAAAGGCAAAAGGGGCTTTGACCTTTCCTCACTGCCTGTGGTGTTTGTCCTTTGCATGGTGCCATACCTTGACCTTTTCAGTCCTTTTAGATTGCAGCAGGTAATCAATTAGCTGCTATTTAGATAATCTCAGTCAAAGGTGAATAAGACTGCAGTGGTAGGCATTGTATGAAATATTGCTCTCAATGATTTCACAGCTTTCTTATTCTCTCGAGTCTGAAAGGTGCACTGAGGTATGAAGTGTGTGCATGTAACTTTCTCGCTGTGTGCAAGGAGGAGTTGTGGTGTTGTTATGGGATTTGTCCTTGAACACAATGGAAGGACGATGAAAAATGTGTGGGATGTTTTCTAGGCTGTGCAACACTCCAACTCAATTTTTTTTATCTTTGTTAACGGTTTAGATAATGCAGGCATCGGGCAAAAAAAAAAAAAAAAAAATCAGCGAAAGCTAAATTTTCTCAGTCTGAGAAAATTACAAAAATTATAACTTTTACTGAAAAACCCTGAAAATCCCCTGTATTAGACACTATCTAATAAGTTATCAGTCTCTTAATGAGTTTGTGCAGTGTCTCTAAAATATTTTGGGTAAAAAATCTTTAGTTATTCCTCAGGATTAAAGCATGCCCTCCGATTGGGGAAGTGAGCCTCCCTGGTGACGACAAAGCCTGTTTGGTGGAGCGTCGACCTTCAACCTGTAAAGGAGCCCAGCTCTCTGCTGGGATCACAAAGCAGAAGCTCATGGCTGCCTCCTCCTGAGTGGGTGGGTAAGGTTAAGAATTTGCTGGTGTTTACGGTATGAAAGTTATTTGACATGAAAAAGAGTAGGTGTAAAGTCGATGCAAACTGGAGAGGAGGAAGCTCCGGGTGAGTCATAAAGATTCAGGTTTGGCACAAGGTAAAACAAAAGCAATGCTTGAGTCCATTGAAGACTTCAAGATTGAACCAGCCTGTTGCTTTCTGAAACGGGGAGCCACTTCAGATCTTCCTGTTGCAGATTCATTATAACAGAATTTTAGAGTTAAATTTCTGCATTTTATCCTTTGTTACTGTGAGTAACTACCAAATACCTGCATTAAAATAATGGATTTCCCATCAAACTCAGCTCTTTCTCGTTTAAAGTGCTAATTAAAAGAAGCTGTAAGCGAGTTAACACCCTATAATAAAACCTTCAAATGTTACTTGCTTAACATTAGCACATTAGGGTCAACACTGTGTGCACATTAGCATGTTACTGTTAGCATTTAGCTTATAGCACCTGTGCACCTAATGCTGTGTTCTAGACAACCTGTTATTCTTTATTTTTACCAAAACCTAAATCTCTTGGGAGCTTCCACTTGTGTAAACCTAAGGCAAATTTTCCCTGACTCACTGAAAAAGATGCTATCAAAATTAATGCAATTCAATACAATGATTGATATATATAAATAATATATATATATATATATATATATCATAAGAAATGATTAAAAAACCCAGGTAATTCATCACAGTATTTTCTGATATTTGTTTAATAACTGCTGCATGACTGTATTCTGCTCACAGATACTAAAACCCCGACACATTCATGAAGCAGCACATTGTTGCTGGTTTGTTTATTTTCTAATAATAATTAATAATTAGAAATTTTATTTAGTCTGTTTTCCTTTTTCTAACAACGTAACAGCACAGCTGATCGTCACTGATCAGCATGCTGACAAGAAGCATAGGCAGAGTTTACATTTCAGTTCTCCAAACCCCCCATTTATTCACTGCACACCGTTATTGATCAGACGCTTCTGATAAACGAAGACTTTGAGTTTCAAGGTTCAACACAAACAAGTAAACACATCTTCCCATGCGCACAAACAAACACACACCGATCGCATGCCTGCTCCTCTTTTCTTTTCCATCTCTCCCTTTCTATCTGTCTGTCCCTCTTTCCATGCTGCTGCTTCTCTGACTCTCCTCTCTCTCTCTCTTCTCAAGGCTTCTTTTAAGAAGTACGCATACCACTTTATCACACTGATGAATCTGGTGGGCTTCTCAAGGAGAGGCCGTCCGCCAGTATTGCAAAGACAAATGCCCCCTGTCCCCCGTCAGCCGCTTCTTATGTTTAAGGTGATGCACGGGGACAGGTTGATTAAAAGAAGGTTAAGAGATGCGCCGGGGCTGTCACTCAGCCATCATGACGGATTGGTGACAAGGGGGTCAAGGGTGTTGAGGCCCAGAAATGGAGGTAGAAGGATGAAAATGGTCTCCCAAGAACATCCTCACACCTACAAAACACGCACATACCCACAATCCTTCCTCCCCGTCTCTCTCCCCTTGCTCTCGCAGTGCCACCACAGTTCAGCTGGATTTACGATCGCACAGGTGTTCGCAGAGAGACGTCTCGGCCGTGTTTTAATTAAGCCAGACATTTAGTCTGGAACAGTGGCAAAGTCACGTAGAGGGGAATGGGACCTGAAGGGATGAGGATGTTAACCTTTTCTCAGTTTGTCTTACTGAATGATTCAAATTCACCGTCCTCTATAATTCATTTTAAACCATAAAGTATGTGGCACAACCTTTTCCTTAAGGTGGAGGATTACAGAACCTGCGCGTTAGGGGGAAACTGGATGTTTTTTATCAATACAAGTGTATGCAATCAGCACACAGACAACGAGATGATAGTTTGTGGCAAAATTAGAAAATTAACACAAACTGATAGTGGTCTGTTTTGCTGAAAACTGTGACTGTTTTCTGAGGGAGTTTGTTTGACCTTGAACGCACCCTCGCCATGAAAAATAGCCTCTGTAGGAGAGAAAAGGGAGAGGGAGTAATTCCCCCTGCAGTCATTCAACCATATCTTGAGCAAAGATCCACGCTGTCACTGCTGAATTACATATGCTGAGAGTCACACATGTGCAAAAGGAACTTGAGTATACACTGTGTGAGCATTCACCAGCTCATCCACACACACACATAACCAATCGGCTGCAAAGACAATCCTGCTGAAACCTGCTGAAGTGACATATCTGAAACCTTTAGGAGGGAAATGGTTTGTGATTATTTTCAGGCAAGTGATTAAAGATCAGGTTCAATTATGCTCAAACTTGAGTCGAACCAGACAAAGTAATGAAACATCTAAAATTAATCTTTTTTTACGACTTGCTAAAGCCATTGGAATTTTAATCAGCTTAACTTTATTAAAGAGCACATGATAACGGTAGCACTCGTATTCCGAGACATTCGCAGCTAATTTTTAGCAAGCCTTAAATGTGTCATCCTCATTGAAGCTTACTATGGAAAATGCATGGCGTGTATGACACAGCACTGTCTCTCACACACACACGCGCATAGTTACTGTCTCAGGTGCAGTGGCGTGATGCCGGTGGACTCTCAGCTTAAGAAAACACAAGAAAAGCTCTAGTATGCAAAGTTAAACACTAAACCAAGGCTACTATCGATGTGTTGTTTTTCTTGCCAAAGCTAATGTTATTATTGTTGCTGATGTTCTGCAGCTGTTTCCTTCCAGTCTTCATAATGCATGAGCTAGACTGTGGGCCTGTTATTATTTTGAAAGTGTTGGCCTTGCAACATCAAACACAGCGACTTAAGGGAGGAGGCAGGCAGCACATCCAACTAGTATAATCTCAGCAGCCATCCGTTTGTCACGGGGGCCTCGGGAGGGAAGAATCAAACCAGACAAAGAGGGATTGTTACTTCTCTGGATTCCAATCGAGAGCCGTGCCAGTATGCACGCTCGCATCCTTGTTTAGCACCTGGTAATTACACAGATCAGGTTTGTTAACCGGATGGAGTTTATCTAAAATTTCCAGCACTTTCTTTTCAACTCTAATAATATTTGCTGCAGAGATTTGCTCAGGGATAACGCCCGAAGTTAAAATTCAGAAGGAAGCTGCGAGTCTTTTGAACAGAATAGTTGTGTATGTGTGTGAAAGGCACAAGTCTCGCTCTCAAATGGCCACAACATCGCCTGTTTCACGAGTCTGGCAACAGCACAGGTAACGTGGAACAGGCTGTCTGTGGATTTCCATGTATAACTCTGGGAGAACTTCTCCCTTCATTTAATTCTGAAATAAGGAAAGATGAGGAGAAGATCCACCTTTCTATTTTTTTTTTTCAACCTTTCCCAGTGGCATTGGAGGTATGCTTATCTGAAGCAGCAGATGCACAGAGCTCATGGGACCTCATCAGAGAGGCTCTGTGAAGGCATACCTGCTGCCGGTGAACCGTTACCTCCATTCCGTCTCCATCCTTTTGAGCCCCCTAACCCCTAGCCTTCCGGGCTGAGGGACAAGCACACCAATATGCTAGTGAAGTGACAACTTAGCTTGCATGGGGAAAAGGTCCCATCTAGCCTCAATAAGTTTGTCCTCAAGAGCAAATGCATAGCAAGTGGTGCATCGAGAGAACAGCAGCAGAATATTCTCGGTGCTAATGAGCATGGAGATACTGAATGGTGCTGTGGAGTACTGCTTCAGGTAGCAATTGCTTAGCACTACCGACTTTCATGCAGTCCAAATCTACAAATTAGAAAAGGTCTTTCTTGGGGTTTTAGGCTGTGATTACTTTTTTCTTTGAAGGAAAAAAATCGTGTTTATCTTGTTTATTTGGTTAGTTGTTTGTGTTTGTTTTCTTTTTTTTTTTTTGTTCTTTTTTCTTTTGTTTTTTCAGTCTCTGAATACGAGTCGCTTTGATCAGAGTCTGTCTCAGCGGAAGACACTTGTTCTCACAGTTTGTCCTAAGC
>JAPZDY010000024.1:7485632-7524037 GCA_029783645.1 Ctenochaetus hawaiiensis
TCTCACAGTTTGTCCTAAGCTTAAATGCTCACTTTACTCGAGCAGTGTGTTAAACGATGTTACGACCAGGAAACAATGTTGTAGAGCTTGTAATGTGCCAACAACCGCAATTACGTTTTAATACTACTTTTCCATCTTTTTGCATGAGGCTTAAATTAATGGGCTTAAAAAATGGGCTAAAATGCTCTGGTAGGGACGTCGCTACATGCTGCTGAGTTCTGGTGCAATAGAGGTCATTGCTAAATTAAAGCACCGATCTGCTCACTAACACGGCTATATGAGCATAATCGGTTGTTTTTCACCAAGGAGAAACTATGTAGCTTTTATAATACAAGATATTAACTAGATGTGTCAGAGTGTCGAGGACAAGTTTTATCATTTGTGCAGAATTATTTTGTTGGCCCAGGAATGCCATTACACCGTATTTCTAGGAAAGAGCATTAGGATTATTGCAGTAGTTGGTGAAGGGTTTGCATTTGCATTAATTGTTTATGTTCGGCCTCTGACCACAGAGAGGGGACGGATCTTGTCTGTTAGTTGTGTGCTATATGACCGTTGACCGTGACGAAGAACGGGGAAGCTCCCAAGGTTAATTTTGGTCTTTCATGTGTGCAGGAATTACACACATCACACCCTAACTGGATTCTGCAAATTGCCCTGTGTGTGTAAGAACATGTGTGACAGTGTCCTTGACCATTTGTACACATGCATATATTTGTTTTTATTTTTAACTATATCTTAGGTTACATAAGAAAACATGCCTCTTTACTGAAATAACTCTCGAAATGCTCTATTCATGAAATTTTGCTGAAGTCTCCCTGCCTCTGCCTTTCAACAGCCTCCTGTCTGTATTAAATGTTTGGGTTTGCATTTTTAATAATCGAATCAAACAAGATTATAAAGCTGCTTATATCATCCCGCCAGGTTGTGAACAGTAGCTTTTCCTCTTACAGCCTTTATACCATTATCGCACTGGGAGCTGTTGTGTTCAGTACAGCTTGAAAATCTCTCTTGCCTTTATCAGGCAACTTCAGGTTTACAGTTCAGACTGTATGTCTGCACAGGGTAGACAGTCTCTACACGCTCGGGGGTAAAAACAATATGTTTGCTGCAATTATTCAGTGTTTTCTGCAGGACTTGTCCCTTCTCAGCCTACAGCTACTGTCGGCACAGCAGGATGGGGATTGTGGAAAGGCAACTAACCTTTCCATTACCTTGAACAAAGGTGTTCATAACAAAATCTGCCACATGTGAACAAAGATAATGGATCCAAAGAGCAGGCATTAAAAAAATAAACTACGGTAAGATGACATTTTCATGACCATGTAACAAAAAAAATGACCTGAAATTACTGGAGCAAAAATCAGGTTTAAAAATCATTGTGGGTTTCGGAAATGTCCAATATTATTTTTTTTTTTGTAGCAGAGAGGGCCTTTTGTACCTGCTAAGTGAGCAACCACTTCTCAGAAAAAACCTCACATTTATATGTGATAAACTCAATCTGATTTGCCAGGTGTATTGAGGGTCAGTGAGTGGCTCCACCTGAGCAGTTCAGGGTTAAGTACCTTGCTCCCACTTTTCGCAGCAAGTTAGAGTCCTTTTTTGTAAAAAGTTCAGTGTTTTCTGAGTGTTACTGATTCTCCGTATCTGTCCAGGTTTCTCTTTTTTTTTTAACTCTTTATAGAATTTAAGACAGTGACCTTCAAACCACCGTCCACCATTGAAGCGAAATGAAGGTTCTCATGCACATGCTTAATTTCTGTGTTTATATATGTGGTAAAAGGCTTACAAAGACATGTAACAGCACCACCTTCTTATTAGGACAAGATGAAGTGAAAGGAAAGGAGTGCCAAGGCTGATTTCCAACCTTTACACTTGATTAGAATTGATCCCAGCAAGGTCTACAGTAAAAAACATCTGGACTAGTAATTGTTTCCCTCCTCTGGGTCCATGTTTGCTTAACTGTTCCCCGGAGAGCCCTTTCCACTTAGTACAAGCAAGAGTCTTAATTGCTGAAACTGTTGTGTTGCACCGCACAAGACTTGTTTAGACACTCAGCCTCCCAGGAAGGTGCTAATTGATCACCCTTTGAAAGATTTTTGACTTCATCAAAAAAAAAAAAAGAAAAAGAAAAGGAAAACTTGTTACTGTTGGATGCACAAAGTTCTTTTAATTAAAATGTAACTTTTCTTGAGCTCTGCATTCATTAGAGACAAATGGTGCTAAATTATAAGTGCTAAATAATGGCATCCAGCTCATTTGTTGAGCAGAGGTGTCGATGAGCTTTTTCCCCCCAATTTGAAACAGGCAATTTGACCACATTTATCCCTCTCAGAGTAAAAGCAGAGGGCTGCAAAATTGCGCATGAATGCGTCCGTATTGCATTGCCACACAGTTATCAGCTCAGGAATCTGATATATCCAGAAGTGTGAGGTGTCACTGTACGTGAACTGAGGTTACCGCCATGAAAAGCCCTGTTATTGTTAAATCAGCGTGCCCTATTCTTGTTACTCTGCTCTGTGTAGAGAAAGAAAAGCTAAGAAATACCTTTAGTCTTTTGACCACCAAGCATCTAAATGGGATTTTTTTTCCAGTTTGAGTTATAACATGCAGTATGAAATATATATTTAAACGCACACACAAAGAAAGGAAAAACAAGGGAATAACAAACCCTGCACTTGCAAAGCCCTTGGAAGGTGGACAGCGGTGAGGCGGGTATCCGCCGAAGGTGAAGCTTAATGGAAGCTGGGGAAGGGGAAGTGGGAAAGCTGTACTTGAGATAGGGCCAAGGAGGAGTTGTCAGCTTTGATTTATTAAGTGCAGCTCCTGCTCTGACTGCTGGTAACTTGTCAGTCCCCACATAATGGATGGGGCTCACAGCTCACTGCTCAGTGATTGGCTTTTTTTTTCTGTGGACCCTGTCCGTCGGGCCTCTCATCCATCGCTATCTTGCTCCCATTTCTAATTAATTTGTTATTCACAACCTCCACTACTTTTTCCTGTTTGCCCTGGTACAGAGGAGCCAGCAGGCTGGCTCTTTTTCTCACTGTTTTTTCTTCCTCCCTCACACATCCCTCATTCAATATTCTCACTCGTGTTTGACAATGCTTCCCTGTGGTGTCAAAGTTGGTAAATGACTACTTCCCACCCAATCCCATTCTTCTAACATGGTGTCAGTCCACAGCAATACAACCGTGCTCATCATTCACTCACCAGAGATGGTTGGAAGCTTTTGTCTCTATCCTTCACCAGGGAGTATGTGATATCATGGCCTTAGAGCCACACAGAGCCCCTCTTACTAACCTTATCCTGTGAAGGTATGTTAGTCTTAAAAAAAAAAAAAAATGTGACAAGCTTCTTTAGCTCTTTTCTGCTCTAAATGTGCCCAGAGTGAATCGAATCCTTGGCCATTATCCCAGGAGCTCTCTATGATTTCAAACATGGACCTGAGGAATGAAATACATATTGATGCTGAAGTACAAGAGGAGAATGATAGAGGGAGAAAAAGGCAGAGGAAAAAGAGATGATTGTATTGAAATAGCTTGGGTCTTTTCCAATTTCAGAACCCTGCAATTCAGACAAGAACGGGCTTGAGTTTAGCCTGCCATTCAAAATACAGCGTGCAATGAACTAGTCATTGGCATGCTCGTGCTCACCAGTCTTGTCAACTCACATAACAGATGTCTGCGTACGTATATAAGTCGTATAAAAAGATGAGACAACGTAGCAGACTTTATTTGGATTAACATTAAACTGGAGCGATAGCAGTGACTGTCGAGGATGACTAATGTCGCTTGTCTTACAAACAGTCAGCCACAGAAATTGGACAAAAGTATCTTTTGTGCTTGGCAAAGCAGTCACAGCTTGGAGTGGTCTTAGCTTTTGAGGCAAAGCTTGCAAACACCATTGCACCCTTCTACACAGATACACACACACACACACAACAACAACAACAACACACAAAGAAAAAGACAAGCCACATACATATGATGTAGATATTTGAGGTAAGCCTTTGTGATGTTTACACCATAACCCCCGCACAGGGCTCATGATCCGAACCACACACACACACACACATTTACACACACAAACATCACACCCAGCATGAGCCTAGCTGCCCTGCAGTGGGCCCATCCACCGCCATCCCTCACATCGCCGTCCTCCGCGATTAGCTTTGTCTTTGGCCAGATGCAGTGCAGCGGGCCTGGAGGATCTAACACAGTGTGTGGAGCTATTACTCAAAAACAATCAGTCACAACCCACAACCATTCCATATTTTTTTCCTCTGTTCTTTGTACTTTAACCACTTTTGGGATCTGAGTGCTGCAGGATTACTTCCCTTGAATTTGCATGTGGTTTTTCTTTGTTGTTGTTGTGTGTTTTTTCTAACATAAAAACCAATTTATTATTGTTAAATGTCATCTCCTGGCCCCTTTATCAACTCCCCCAGACAGTGCGACACACTTTGTTTAAGATAATGAGACTCTTGCAGTGGTGAGCATCTTGGCCTCTGGTACATTCAGCCATTTCTTAAGTACATAAAGTTGACCAGATTAATGGTGCCGTGACTTTTCACAGCCGAGAAACTAAGTTCAAGATCTCAGCCTCAGTGTTATATAGTGCATTTCTGCTTTTCAGTTCTGCTGTGAGCTACAATACGATCTGAACTTGAAACATGAAAAATTTGTGACTCATTTTGAAAGTTGCAAGGTGATGTATCCACATTGCTTGCTTTTTGCTGCGGCAGTCCCAAATTATTTCATTAGTATATCAAACAGAAAAATGCCAATTTCTGAGAGGCTGAAACCAGAGAAGATTTGACATTTTTGCTGAGTAAATTACATGAACGCTGACTTTTATTTTTGCTCAGCAACTTTTGTCATCACCATGATTAATTGTTTCAGCACAAATAGAATATATGCAATTGCTGCAATGAATAAGGCCAATACAGGATACAATTTAATGGTTTCTACTCCACAAATCCATGTTGCTTTCAAGGACCAAACAGCTCCCTCAAAGTTTCACGAAGCCTGGACTCACAATCACTTTAAGAGCACAATACACTGTGCAGGCAGGGACTCGTAGCAGATATATTGAAGAAAGGGGAAAGTGTGATTAAAAAGTGACAAGATAAACAAATAGAGGTGTCATTATCTGACAGGTCTGGACCTCAAGGGAAGGTGGTGGACTCTTTTTTACACGACAGCGTTATTGATTTAAATAACTCTACCCTCTGCACCTAATGGGGTGCGTCATTTGGCTCTACCCCCGCCGCATCCACAATCCATCTCTTATCTGTCAAGTGTGACAAAGGTTGCACACTGTTATTTGTGTGATTTATGAGGAATTTCATTGAGGGGGCAGTTTGTCATTCATAAGTGTGCAGGATTTGGCTCGTCAATAGACTCCTGGTAGCTTAAGTGGAAGAGGATGGAGGATGAAAGAGAATTGGAATGAGGGATGTTCGTGGAGACCAAGTTCCAAGATACCAACAAGGAAGCAGAGATCAATACTTCATAACGCTGTCAGAGATGAAGGTTGAGTTAACTTGTAATGATTATTAGTTGGCCCAGTAATGATTTAAACCATATGTTTATTTTATCAATCACAGAAAACCAGTTTTCCTCATTTATATGACAAAAACAATTGTATTTCCTCAATTCACTTTCTGATCAGACTTTTTTTTTTTGTCTTTGTATGTTTAAAAGTCAACAATGGCTGAAAACTAAGAAAAAACAAACCCGAGCACATGATAAATTCTCCCTATGTCTCTCAAATGCACAGCATGTGTGGAGGAACACTATTCTCTCAGATGTAGGCCTATTTGACATGTGAAGGTCAATACGGGAATTGCAAATAACACACACTGGTAAACAGCTTTTGAGGGCTGCCTGTAACTTGTTTTTTCTTTCTTTTATCCCCTACAAAAAAAACAAAACAAAAACAAGAAAAAAACTTCCTGTGAGCACACACACACACACACACACAGAAACACACATTTTTCAGCTCAGATGTGGCTAAGATTGTCAGAGCGTGTAGGCGTCACAAGAAGCTGGTTGAACCAAAATGTTAGTCTCTCAAACGCCATTGATACCTTTCACCTTGACTGAGTTGCAGTCACTGGGGGTACTCTGCTTTTTGACACCAATAAGCCTGCTGGCATATGTTCAATTAGCACAAAAACACCTGCTGGTGAACCTGCAGAAGACTTTGTGCGAATTTACACTGCTGCCTCTCGCCTCATTAAATGCATAGCAGTTATGGATGCCACATCCTTTGTCAGTGAATTTCACATGATGAGGTTTATGCATGCAGTTGGTTTACGGTGTAATATTAATGTCTCTGAAAAGAAAACGTACAATGTGTGTTATGTATGCTGGATACAGGTACAGTTACACCTCTGACAATTAAGAAATTTGCATTCTATATAAGTGTAATTACCATTGTGAGCTTCACTCTACTATTCTTATCAACCAGTTAAACAGAAAGGCAGCAGTAGCGGTTGCAGCTCATGTCGTTTGAGCATCCAGGAGGATCATTTATCATGTGAGGAGTGGGATTTATTGAAGGGACGTCTGTTGCAAAGGCAGCCAAGCAGTCACATCACTGTTAGCATAAAGGTGCGAGACATGTTGGATGTCAGGATATGTCTTTCCAAAAGAGCCTTGTGATTGATCCGTCTGTGCTTTGTTTGGATTTTTCTTCCAAAGCACAAAACTCAATATGGGATAAATGTGGGGCTTGGATGCTCACGGAGTAAACATCGCACCCAGAGCAGCTACATTCAAGGAGATACATGAATTCCCCCGACAAACATCACATAAAGTCGTGATGCATGGAACAAATCTAGCCTTGGCTTTAACCAAATGGGAATTTAATACAGTTTATGCTATGAGTCATAATATAAATGAGAAGTTTTATGTCTGAGTTAATTTTTTATAAACCAAATGACCAGGTAGAATTGATGGGCTGGAGTTTTTTTTTTTGCGATTCGTGACTCATTGTAAGTTTTCTTGGGCTTGAGCCAATGCGGCTCAGACAGTACGCTTACTGATGATGCACCTTGCCTTAATGCATTTTTGAGAGACCGTTCCAAAAAACCAAAGTAACAATTTCTTTTTTAAAAAAAAATCCAGTGCTTGGCTGTCTTTATCATTGAGTTATTTTTCAAGTGATGACTATCCTGTGTAAGATTTTGGTCTCATAAAAATTGATGCCAAGTACAAGTTAAAGTAAAGTGGTATATAAAAAATAAATAAATAAATAAAAAAAAAATGTCATCAGGTGGTGAGCAGCCCCTGCAGGTCACTGTGAGAAAACCTGAGCTTCTCAGATACATGAGCAATAGCTGGAGTTCCTGCACACTGGTGGCAAGCATTGCAGTGACACATGATACTATTTTAATCTAAAAGATTTTTTTTTTTTCTCCTAGTGTTACTATTTCTCTCTGCCTTCAACTGCCTCTTCAGTTGTTCAAGGGCCCTACACTTTGATTAACACGTGCCTCTAAAAAACGCCTTGAAAATTGCTTTTAATAGCATGTTACTGGCTGTGAAGCAAATTTTCTGAAGGATCACTCTCCCAGGAAAGCAGGATTTATTTCCCTACCTTAACTGAACTGTCCACTGATCGTCGATGTGAGACAGTTTCGTTGGGTGACCCGCTGAAGTATGCTCACTTCTGAATCACTCCCTTTTTACAGTACATTAAAGAAAGACTGATCCCTAAGATCCCACTCTTAGGAGTAAATGCACAATTGATAGATTCCTTTTGGTAATTCCATTAGCATGGGTCCTTTTGTATTGATTTTGCCATTATGGGGACCTCAATTTTTCATGTCAGTCCCTTGAGTTCAAAACACACAAGGTACAGTGGATGCAGGATTTGCAGGAGAGCGGAGGATAAAAAAAAAAAAAGAAAAACAGCAGATGCACGCCTTTGATGGTCAAGAGGTTAATCTTTGTGCACTCAAACGGCCAGATTCCTGCAACCCAAGAGAAACTCCCATTATCATAGAGGTTTCTGATGACGCTGTTCCCAGTGTACAGCACAGAGGACCTGGAATTAATCAGAGGGGAATAAAAGATTGTGTGTTATCGCTTGCCGCTTGTCCTTGACTAGACTTTCTGTTCTCGGTGATTGCCTTGTGTTTTCATCAGGCCCCCCCTTTTTTTTTTATCACAATAATTCAGTCGCAGTTTCCCCGTATGGTCAGCAGCTATCAGCACCTTGGTGGTGAACAGCAAATTATATTCAAGTCCTCTAGAGTTTGGGGTTTTGCTGTGTTTTGCTGTTATCTCCAATATTGTAAACTATGTCTCGAGAATTCATGTGGGAACGCCAGGATGGGCAATCAGTTGTGTGCTTCTTAAACAATCTCACACATTACTGAGTGTGTGTGAAAAGTGGTTTTGAGGCTTTTTTTTCACCTGTTTTTCTTCTTTCTTTTTTTTTTCTAAATCTATATTGAGCGGTTAACAACAAACTTCTGTATCATACAGAAGTAAAAACATGTTTGAGTGGATTGGTTTTGCCAGAGTGGTCAGGAAAAGGTTACATCTCATTGATGCAGAGGTGGGAGTAAATTGAATCCTTTAGACTACAGTCAATGCAAAAATCGACTATAGTGAGTGAAAGAGTCACTATATAAACTTCTCTTGGCATGAACAAGGACGTCTTTGTAGGTTGGCTGTAATAATTGCAAACAGAGACAGTTACTGTGGCATTTCTGCCTTCTCCTCCTTTACATGCTTCCTCCTTGAACCCCTTTTCATCTCTCCCCTTCTTTCACTCACTTATTTGCCAGCCCTCGTTTATCTCGACAATCCAATAATTTATACTTAGAAGCGACTGGGCCAAGGGAAGCAGCGGAGGGTGAGCCAAAAGAGCTAGCGATAGTGGCTAATTAGCTACAGCTGCTGATGGGACTACTCCTCGCCGGCTGCCAGCAGAGTCTTAACAAAATTGTTATCAAATGCAATCAGAAAAGACGAGCCATTTTTCACCGCGTTAAGATCCCGGGCAAATCGGAGATAGTGGATGAGAGAGGGATAGGATGACAAAAGGCTGTTCAGTGAGAACACATTCGTGTAGAGGTATGTGTGAGTGAGCGAATAAGGGAATAAGCATATGAAAAGAAGCAAGGAAGCGGAGGAAAACACATGGGGCCTATCTGTGTGTGAGAATGTATAGATATGTTACTGGTTTCTCTGAACAGGTGAGCTGTTTCTTGCTAAATGAGGCTACGTTGCAGGGGCAATGACAAGCACCCAGGAGGACACTTTTCATCTTAGTATTCACACCGTGGCTGCCTGCACTTTTGCCACAGTGTTCCTCCCCATGCTTGCATCATGTCCTCGTGTTAGTGCAGCAGATGGAGCATCATCCCATCTGCAGCGTGTGTGTGTGTGTGTGTGTGTGTGTGTGTGTGTGTGTGGGCTGCACCAGTGCTGCAGTTTAGCAAACTGACAATTTCTGTAGCACAATAGGTAAAGAAACCTGTTGCTCATTGAAGTGTGGAGCGATCGCTGTCTACAGGAATAAAATATAAAAACACAGATGTTATAGGTTCACATATGGGACACATCAAGGGTCTGATTTGTCCTCTGAGAAGCCTGTAATGAGACCTCGTGGAGAAGGAGGACCACTGACCCCTCCACTGCAATGACAGCAAGGCTTCCTCCTCTTCCGACCTTGCTATAAATAAGGTCTTTGCATACTGAGAAGCAGACAGTGAAATGACAAACACACAGTGCATCAGACAGGCACAGACAGTATGATGCTACAGGATGTTGATGCTACAGGATGTTGTGCTCCAGCGTACAACAAGGTAACACTGCATATGACAAAATGCATCAAGTAATTTATGCAACTACTGACAGTAAATGCATCGCTTGTTTGTGGTTTTTGTGGTATGCTAACTGCAGTCAGATGGATTCCTTGCAGTTTGCTCTTGCCTGTTACCTCAGTTACACTTAATCCCATCAAACTTTGGGGTTTTGCATTAGCAGAGATCATACGAAAAGGATGATTTTCAGGAATACGGTGTGAATGTATCTACATGTGTGTCTGTGTGTGTCTGTGGTGTCTTACCCAGGTGTTTACCCTGGTGTTGGGTGTTGGTCTAGAAGGGCTTGCGAAGGCCAGCCTGCTGGCGGCAGCTGGAGAGTGTCAGCAGATGTGAATTGTCAAGCGTTCCGTTTGGTTCATTAGCTGCTCTTCCACTTGCACCAAACACAGCTGTTGCCTGGCCCACAGAGCAAAGGGGAGTGTGTGTGTGTGTGTGTGTGTTTGCCTGTGCGTGTGTGTGAGTGCATGACTGTTCAGTTTATATTCATGTGTGTTGTTGCACATGTACATTTAAAGTCTGTCTACACAGATGAACCAGTTCAGGCAGTGACTCATGTCGTTTTGCTTTTCTCCTCTCAGTCACCTCAGTGTGATGTTGGATCCTGTATTTCTCTCTTCGCTTCAATATTTTCCTGCCAACTGTTGTAGGGTTCTGCCAGCTAACCAGCCAAAGTATAGATTTAAATTTTCTGTATCCTCCCTGTGTGAGATGGATGCCCAAAGAACATGGAGAACATAGGCAAAGCTGTTTCATATATATATATATTTCAACAGTATGTTATAATTTTACCATAGAAATATATAACAAAACAGTAGTTTTGGTCAAATCATTGGTAACATCATTATATGTCTTTGCAGCTGCTGCAGCTGATTCTTAAAAAACAAAACGCAGACCAACAACCCTTACACAAAATGCTTGTTTGCAAAACATTTTTTCTGCTTAATACCTTAATTTGGTAAGAAATTAATTTATTTACAACTATTTGAATGCTGTTACATGTCTCACAAAGCTGCAGAGGTTTTGGAGTGACCTTGCACAGGAACTTAATAATATAATTATACATTTCCGTTCGAGATGCTGAACACTTCATACTGTAGTACCTTACACAAGTGTCATTGTATCTGTTTTTAGCATATGTGGCTGGGTTATAATTAAAAGCACTATTGCGCTCTACCCACACATTTAAATATACAAAACTATTATTACTCTTGTTTTGCATATTCAGCCATTGTTCTGGCTGGGCAGTGCTTGGTTTAGTACAATATGCATGCAGATTGCTGTACCCTCTGAATAAATATTTATTCAGAGCCAAGGTCTGTTGTAATTAACAGGAAGGCGGCTGGAGAAATTCTATTATCCTTCTCCCCGGAGTCTCCAGCAGCTCTCCAAGTCTCAGGTCAGCTGGTCCAGTTACTAAGATGTCTCGTTCACAAATGTCTACACAGTGTGTGTGATGCGTGCTCATGAATATGTGTGTATCTGCTTGCATGTGTGTGTCTGTGTGTTTGAGTGTGTGTCTGTGGAAATTTTGGCAGAAACCAATGCAAGTCAATCAACAACTTTATAACTACATTAGGCGAGTATTTTTCGCTGCCAGGAGTCTAATTGGATGGTAAACTGTTGTTGCTTTTAGTAGATAATGCTCAAAATATAAAATCAGTTACAAAAATTAAGTCTAGGAATGTATTATGTAGATAAATACAGTGTTTACCGTAACCATGATTAATCGCAGTAACTTTCACTGCTTTATCTAGTTTTGGTTGCACTGATGAAAGCAAATAACAACATGTTATTCCCAAAAGACTGCAAATTATTATTAAGAAAAAAACATGCAGCTTTTTAGCACATTGGCCCCACTGGCCCTCTGTGCATTAACAGTTTCTGAAATTTTGAAATGTTACAAGGCATCTGAGCCCTCCTGATAAAATAAACAGAGATGTAACGCTGCTGCTGCTGACAAACAGAAAGAAGACGGGAAAGCAAAGTTTCTGGTTCGCAGTACATAGCAGTAGGTTTCTCAGCACTGTGGATGGGAGTAGAAAGCCCCCCCCCACCACCACCACCACCCGCCTACATTTCAGTGAAATCCCTCCAGCCTAATTAGGTGAAAAAACGCAGGATGTTTATGAAGCATTCAAGGCAGCCAATGACAGCCACTTAAGAGCCATCGACTGCAAAAGTGGCGACAGGGTGAATCGACGTGCCCACGGAAGAATATGCCATGAGGGTATTTACCCTGAACCTGCAGAGCTTGCACAGATGACATCTTAATAAGTTGAGCGCAATGATACATTTCTAAGAGCCGGTCGGTCTCTCCGGAGGACTGTGCATCAGTGCCCACATCTAATTGGGTTTTCATTTCCTCCGGCATTGTCGTACCATTACATTATTGTTGTTTAAAGTTATGTCCTTCTTCCAAAGTACTTTGCCGAGGATATCTCCAGCCAAGGGTTGCCAGGTTGAGAAAATTTCCTCACCAGTCAATACACCAGTGACAACACCGGTGTTACCTGTGACAGCAGACTTGATCTGTAGAGAGCTGTGGATCTGAGCTACTGCTAAAGGAAAGCAAACACGTCCTGTTGCTGCAGCCTCATATTAAAAGTATTTAACCGGCAAAACACAAATTAACTCTGATAATTAAGCTTTTCAAGTGGCTGCTGGATGAATGGATTTTCTTTTTTTCAGCCCCAGAGGCTGAAGCTTGGTTCAGTAATGAAACCTTTCATTTTTTTGTCTATATATTCCTTTTGTGCTGTTTCTTTGTCAGTTTTTTTTTTATTTCCTACCAAGGTACAAAATTAAAGCTTCAGGCCTCAATACTACTCTCAGCTGGCTTCACACCAGTTTCACAAAGTATTTTTTCTATCTTAACATAAAATTTATAGTGAACAGACTACGATGATAATTTTCACTTATACGCAAATGGTGTTTCATTCTCTAAATTCTATAAAAATCACGAGTGTCTAACAAAGGCCTGTGAAACTGTGATAGTAACTCTTTCTTTCTGCAAAACGTCCTCTGACCTTTTGTTAAATTGCATTGCGTGCTTCCTCTAGACTATGTTATTTAAAAAATTAAATTAAAAAAACAGAATTGTAAGTTATAATATTTTAGAGCAACAGAATGCTGTGTTCGTCCAGTATCAACTGACTGCTTATTGCTGGAGACTGGCAGGAGTTGGGTCTGAGTAACAGACTATCTCAGCTTCCTCTTTCTTCACATACTTCTGGTGTAGGAGTCAGCGTGACTTCAGCTAAAGGTGTTTAGCAACAAATGAGGAGCTGTGCAGAATGAGGAAAGAGAACACAGGACTGCCTTTAAACTGCATCATTCAAGTGATCCAGCTCTGTTTTTTTTTTCCTCCCATGTGGCCCTGATAGAATAGTGTCACATGAACACATAAGCAGAAAAAAAATCACATGCAACTGAACATTCTCACATCTGTTTCAGGCCTCATTCATATGTGAAAATAAATCGGATATGAATTGAATATCTGCCAGTGCATCTTCTATCTGTGTGGAAAGACTGGATATTTTGTGTGCAGGTTATTAAAAATGCGAAGATTCTACATTTTAATAAAATTAATGCTGGTGCAGAGGACTCTGTGTGCTTGCTACTGAAAACATTAAACTGTGAAAGTAGAAGAAAAGTAAAAATAAAGTCAGCTGCTTTACTCAGAAATGGTGCCAATGGTGTTTACTTTCGTTTTAGCATTCGCTTGTTTACTTCCTTTTCTGGATCTTTAGCCAAACTCTTGTATACGCATGCAGGTTGTGTTAGGCAAGTGCAATGCAGATAATTGAATATGGATCACATTTTAAAAAAGATGTAAACAGGCAATAAATAATAAAGTAATCGGATATAAACAACAGCAGGACTAAGTATCAACCTGCAGTATAAAAGCGGCCTAACTGTTTTCTTCTGTAGATGTAAAAATGCATGTTCATGTGTGATGAACAGTGTTTTTTAAATGATAAGAAATGCTCCTTACAGCATGAGGTGGATTGAGCCTTTGAGAGAGGAGGTCTTTATTGGTACCATCAGGCAGCAGTCAAGTGTTTCGGAGATGAGCCAGTTCTGGCTCTGCTGCTGGAGTCTCTCACCCAGCGTGCCACAATGAGGAGGAGCAAAGCTTTGATGTTTTTATTCATCTGCTTTAATTTGCATGCTTACTGTTTCTGGCCATGCACATCAAGTCAAAAGAACACCGCTGAAACAGGCTGCATCAATCACAACCTAATGTCAATGGGATGGAAAGCAACGCGGTGTATTTTAATGAAAAAACACATTAAAAGAATCTATTATATCATCTTTCTCCTATGAGGCCTAGAAGTATAATGATATTCTCCTGTCTTTTTTTTCCACAAATTTTCTAACTTCCAAGCCAGCAGTGTGGGGGTTGGATCTCTGGAGGCCTGGTGGTTTAGGTGGAGAGGAGGAACCATGTTCAGCCTGCATGAGCTGCCAGCGAATCCGTTAATTAAGCATGCTAATGGTTGTAATTGTAGCTGGTGGTGAACCCAGCTGCTGAGGTAAATGCTAGGTTTAGCCCACTGGTTGTCAGGGTTCAACTTTGTGTGTGCCTATGTGTGTGTGTGTGTGTGTGTGTGCTTGCATTAAGTGCAAGTGCGCATATTTTTCATGCATGAGTAGAGAAGGGAGCAGGCATAGGGGGAGGAAAGTCTACCTGGCTGCAGAGTGTGGAGGAGGTGAGAGGTGAGGAGGGTTAAGGTACACAGAGAGTTGAGGTAAAAAGATGGGGTTTTTAACCTCATGTCTCCCCTTCCCACTCCCTGCATCAGGCGTCATCTCTGCAGCTGCTCCGAGCAAAATATCCAATAGGTGTTTGCCCTCTGCCCAGGGATTAAGGTGCTGAGACTGAGCTAATGTCAGGCTAATACTGATCTCACCCAAGTTGGCAGCAGGTGGAGCAGTGGCAGCCTCGAAAACAGGTGTGGAGGTAATCTTCACTTTTAGTCGACTTGTTTATTCCAATGGTTCTGTTTTGCCTGCCTTCTTGTTTTTAATTATTTAATGTCAGTGGATTTATTTCTCTTGGTATACTCGTCATCTTTGATATTTTTTTTAACAGAATTTCAGAAGACTTTTTTGGTGTCTGTTCATGTGTTTGTTCCCTAAAAAAGGAGAAGTGATAGTATCATGAAGTGCAGGTTGGCTTTTTAAGAGGTCATCATTCAGAGGAGTCCTCTTTAATAAAATATTCACAAACGGTACAAATGGGCCGTTTGAAGGGGCGGAGGGGGCAATGCTGAAGGAATTATTCAGACTTTGAAAAGAAAGTTGCATTTTATCTGTCTTTTTTCATGCTAAAAGAGAATTGGATACAAGCTTTGGTACTTTAAGTTATTTTTTGACTGCGTCAGTGACTCTTTTTATTTCTCCAGGGGTTTTCATGCTGAATTTTTTTATTGAAAGTTTAACTGAATTCAATAAAAAAACAGATAGATGTAAGTACTGACACTTTAACCACAATGGTATTTGTTTTCTTTCTCATTTTATTGCTCTGGAGAGCTGCCTTTTTAGAAATTCCAATACAGTTTGTCAAACCACAGTTGTTCCCAAAGAAAATAATGCATCGTCTGCTGTTTTTTGCAGTCTAACACATTGAAATCACCAACGTGTCAGCTATTCTTTGAGATCAGCAGTGATGTTTTTGGGTCGTAGTCTTTATGGATCTCACACTCATTCTTTTTAGAATATTGAATGTGGTAAATCATGCTAGCCATGTGGTTTTATTTAACACCTATATGTTATCCAAACCACAGCCATGCAGAAAATGTCACCAATGTGATTTTTACCATCTTTTTTTATCGTTTCTATTACCTCTTTCCCCCCACAAAGGCAACATCATACACATATGAACATATTAGAGCTTTAAATCATTTCTTATAAAGACAAAAACATTAGGCAATTTGATAAAGTGCACTATTCTTCCTGTTAACAAAATGACGTAAATATGTTAGGTCTGTCATCTTGACTCTTAAATCCTTTATCTGACTGAGGTTTGAGTTTGAGCCTTTGGTTCCTGTGTATTGCTAAACCAGTGGGGCTATCCATGGTGCTGAAGTACCAGACTTACTTGTGATTGAGCCTCTTTGTGAGTTTCATCTTAGATCTATAATATTCTATACTAACTATGCAAACTCAAATCTTTACTACACTGCAGCCTTCAGAATCCATACAGGAGTGTCACGTTAACGATCACAGTGACAAATGGCAGAGAGTAGTTGCAGAGAAGTGAGAGGATCACGGAGACACACTGCTGCCTGTTGTGTACCTGTAATATTTTTGTGATTAGTCACTGCTTCTTTGCTACCGTAAATCCATCCTGGACCAAATTACCTCTGTTTGACATATTTTGCGGATCAAACATTGTTTTTATTTCAAGCTTCAAACCTCAAAAAACCTCAGAAATATGTCTCCATCCCCTCAGTTAATTGGTAACTCCGTCAGACTGCAATTAATTCCATCAAAAGTTTGTGGACACTTTCTTGTTCTGTTTTGAAAATTGGTCCAAAAAAGTGATCTTGCCCCAGACAGCATAAAGAAGCGTGTTCTCATTTACAGCCCGAGATGAGAGGAGACATCAGTGTCAGAGGCCTGCTGTCTTGTAGTTGCTGCCACACTTTGATCGATGGGTTAGTAGATGTATGATAATTTAGCATGGCTTTATCAAACGCATACTAAGCACAGCGGGGGTCATCCAGACATGAGGCTATGCCACGTTTTGTAAACCTCCTGTGATCGCTGCGAGGAGCCTAGAGCCTAGAGTCGCTGTCATATGCCTTTCTGGTGTTTAAGATGGACTGCGAAACATTTAGAGGAGAAAGCTCAGACTTGTACAAGCAGTTCAGTTATACTATAACATGATGATGAGTGACATATACTGCGGTGCTGTTCTACTTGCAGAAAACCTTGTGACACGAACATAGCATGGTATCAAAACCGCCTGCCTGTAGCCGTGTTTATCCTTGCACTTGTCCATATTCTCTGCTTGTATATTTCTGGCTTTGTAAGCGCCGTATAATTGAGGCTTTTTAAAAAAAAAAAAAAAAATTCTCAGCTTATTGTAGTTGGAAACATGTATCCTCTTAATGCTTAAAATTGAAATGTAAATGTACCCTATTGAATTTACTGTCATCAAAATGCATGCTCCCATTCTTCTTGCCATGCCATTGTGTGCAGCAAACTGTGCATATGCAAAATAGAAAATAATGAAATCAGGCACGCGGCGGTAAATGCTTTTCTTTGTTGCCAAAACCTGTGCGTTGCCTGAGGCATAAACCTGTCACAAAGCTATTGCATGTGGATGCCTGAGGGGGATCAGACATTGATGTCATAGATAACCTCCGTTCAAGTCAATAAGCAATTTCACGTCGCTCGTCCGTTAATCACAGAGGAGTGATCAAGGCTGGGGAGGAGTGAAAGGCTTTGTTTTTTTTTAGCAGGGAGAGAGATGAGGCTGTGTGTCGTGTGGTTTTTGTGTACGTAAGGTAAGAGAGACAGACATAATCTGGCACGCAGAGATAGACAGATAGGGAAAGAGAAAGAGAGAGGAGAGAGGGAGAGAGAGAGAGAGAGAGAGAAAACACACACACACACACACAGCATGTCCTTCCTCTGTCCTGTTGTCTGCTGGCCTGTTAGACAATAATCCTTTTTATCTGTCTGCGCTGTGTTTGCGAGTCTTTGTGTTTGTTCGGGCATACGTGTGTCTGAGTGTGTGTGTCTGCATGTGCGACTGAGCGGCCGTGTGTGTGTGCGTGTGTTTGCGCGGGGCTGTTTGTGATGAAGATGTCACACGGAGCTGATTAGCCCCTGTTACCTTCTCTCCCAGGAGATGGGGTCTTGCCACGGGCAGAGAGCGACAGATGCAGACCCATATCATTACTCTGAGGGAGAATTCAGGCTGGAATTCCTCATTCTAAAACATGTTTTTAAGATACTTGTTGAAATTACCATTCGCGTTTTGTTTGGTTTGTTCCTGTGTGTTTACATCTTAACCTACATGCTTTTTTAAATGTAGTTTTGTAAATGGCTCCAGGGACTGTTCCGGGATTCACAAATATGCTGAGAAACATAATGCAAGTCCGTAGTAGAGGCCGTGCAAAATTTCCATGTGAACTTCTGACCTTGACAGTGCTATAAACTGAAGGTGGTTTATGCACCAGAGAGTCTCAAAGGTACTTAGACCGCTGCAGAGAGCCCGAGGACACAGCAACACTATGAGATCAGAATCTGTTTTCTTGGCTTTGGGATAGCTTCTGATATTGAGCTTGGAATTACTTTCATGTAATCCATTCATTCTCACAGCTGATTCCTGGAGGAACCACATTCTGATGATTACTTCGGTAATCTCTTTCTAAAGGCTTCGGTCCATAGATCAGTCAACAGTGTACAGTAGTTTTTCGACATTTCTCAGCGGTGTCGGGGAAGCGTGATGACACCTGTAAAAGGTTCATCTTTTTCAGATGATTTAAGCAGCTGGAATGTATGATTTTATTTAACCTGCAGGTACTTGTTTTTTCTCCAAACCCATTTGCTCACTTTTAAAACCTGCTGGGAGAATTTCAACCACTGAATTCATTTTATCTAAAATAACACTATTAACATTTTTGCGTTTGAAAAAAAAGCCATGACTTCATATTGTCCAGGAACCACAGCCAAACATTCTTTTTTCTGAATGCATGCTATGTCTGGAGGGTGGCAGACGAATACAGCAAGACAAAGACCAAAAAAAAAAAAATGTTTCCACGTCACCCTGCTGACCCCTCAGGAAACCTCACCAGCACCACCACCAGCTCAACCGTTCCCTCGCGGTGTGTTTGAGGGAGGAAGGAGGGAAGAAGGGAAGCCTCCACATCGCTACAGCATCCTTTGACATCCTGACATCAATCTGTGCTATTACTTCTTTTGACACCTGGTTCCATATGACTAGATGGCCTACAGGCTGGACAACCAAGACAAGGAACAGGGGCAGCAGATACAAATGACCCCCCTCAGGCTATTCCTTTCATTCTGTAGAAGAGGGGGATGAAAAAGGAAAAAAAGAGAGTAAGATGGGGAAAGACAGAGGGTGCATGGATAGGGATACGTTTATATATCAAAACACCATGTGGAGACCCTCCAGTGAAGGTGGACACAGAGTCTAAATAAGGCACGGAGATGTGCTGACGTCTACCTGATAATGATGGACCATATAGAGAGAGAGTGGTGGTTAAACCAAGGGCTCTACCTTGACCGGGATTCAATGATTATAGGGTTACATATGGCAGCAGTTTCTTTGTTCGGCGTTCCTAACAGCTTGTTCACTTCTCTAGCAATCCAGTAATAGCATTAGCACATAGCCCACTCGCAGCAGATTTCTCCTCCATGTGAAAACATGAAATAGCTGCTCAAAAAGTCGCCTTCGCCCTTTTCAGCCAGGCTACCATCTGGAAGAAAAACTATAAGGCAATCAGTTGTGTGAGGGCCCATTAGTGGAAGAAACCTCGCCTAGAGATTTCTCTGTTTGTACTTTGTTTGTTTGTTTGTTTGTTTTTTTTCTTTATTAGGTTGTTTTCCATGGCATGATTGATAAGGTTAAGATACCTGGGGGGTGCTTTTATTGAGAGTCAGGTTTTTCTCCCTGCAAGCCAGCGAACGTCATTAGCTGCAGACAGAAAGTAACCAGGGCTGAAAGCCTGAGTGCAGACGAACCTTTGCAACGAGCACAGGTGGCAGCAGTAAGAGTAGTGGGCTTTCAAGTGCCAGCGATGGCTGGACTATCATCATGTCACCTCTATGGAAAAAAAAAAAGAAAAAAAAACCTGGATGGCCAATCGGCTTTTCTCTCCACCCACGAAAGGTCATTTGCAGAGAGGTAGTGCTTTCAAACACAATGTTGCAGGCTTGTCTTTCACGTGGCCTTGGTGACAGTACAGAGGCTTCTGCATAGGTAAAACATCATTCTGCGATGTTTTTTTGTTTTACTTTTGTTTTAAAATGACATCACTTTGAACATGCATGTATTTCAGGAGTTCTTGTGCTAAAAAAAAACACTCCATCCAGCTCGACAGTCCAGTGAGGGTGGATGAGGACGCTGTGAGTGGGAGTGAAGAGAATTTGTCTTTTTTGTTATTTGCAATCCTAAACGTGATGATTGGTCAAGGGCGCCCTGCAGATGAATGAACAAAAAATGTTAATCTCACGCAGTGCAACAGGAGATGAAATTTCCCCCCTTCAATCATGATCACTTCAACTTCTACTTCCTTTCTTTTTGTCAGTGTTCTGCAAATAGATTGCAAAGAACAGCCTAGTTTAATTAGGGAAAAAAACACGTCCGATTCATGCTCCTATCTCTATGTGACCTTAAAAATGATGATGTGAAATGTATCCATTGCCTCAGCACTTGTCGACGGCACATTATTGCCCATCAAAGTTGATTATGGGGAGACAAAAGCGTTTATTTCCACTGAGTCCTAAACTCACTCAGGAGGCTTTATGATGACCATGTGTTGATGTGTAAATTAAGCATTCATCGGAGCGCTGTGATCCCCTTTGGGGCTGCCCTCTATCTATAAGCAAGGAACCTGATAGCAATTTTCTCTTACTGTTAGCCAATTAGTTGAAGTATGTGACAGGTATTCTAATTCTGATCACTGTAGTGCCATTCATTAGGGAAGTACAAACAGATGCACTGTGGCTGTATGACTACATAATTAGTAGGGTTTTTTTTTTTATGTTGACCTTTATGTAAGAAACATGTTGCGCTATTCTCTGGCTCATCTGCCTTCACTCCACCGTGTGTGTGTGTGTGTGTGGTAAAGTAACTGTATGAAACAACTGAGGGCCATTAAGACGTTTCTTTCGTGGACTACAATATAGACCTCTCTGCATGGGTCTTTAAAATACATGAGGATGAGGAGAGAAGAGGATTTTTGTGGAAAGCAAGGATGAGTGATTCAGAGAAAGACGGGGGCGTTTTTAATCCGGTATGTCGCCACTTAAATCCCAGTCACTTAATTTAACCTTCTTTTGTTTAATTAACCTCAGATTTCAGAGCTAATTAGGTTCAGGTATTAAAGACAGATTATTTTTTCTCACTTTAGCTGCTGGCGTGAGTGTAGCTGTGGTCTCGCATTGCCTTAGATGAGATCTGATCTGCCGTCAGATTGAGCCTTTAGGGGAGGCAGAATCCATGAACGAGGAGTGAGCACGCCATTTGTGCGTGAGTTTGTGTGTGTGTGTGTGTGAGGAGTGTGAAGAGTTCAAGCATCGCGACAATCCCGTCATGTTTAAATGCTTTGCTTTCTGTGAGTGCATTCCCTAAAAAATGTATTACACCTTGAGATCCGCAACACAATGAACATTATTACACCGCAGAACAATGGCGAGACAAACAGAACAAAAGCTTATTTTTCGTGTGCCGAAAAACTCATTAAAATAGTAAAAAGCATCAAGGTTTTCTGTTTCTCTTCAGTTCTTTTCAGTCCAACTTTGTACCTGTATTCTATTTTCTTTTAAAAGGTAGTTAGATACTTTTGTACAACCGCAACCACCTACAGACATGCACTGCCACTTATTTCTTTAACTTTTTTCTTCAAATGCAACATACTGTTATTGGTCTTAATGGCCTGTTCTTCATAAAGAACTTCACAAACATCACGCCCCGCTTTGAGTTGAGGATCTTTGTTCATTTCACTTGGAAATAAAAAACTGAAATGGACATCAAAACTAAACTGTAAACACTGACCCCCGTTTTTAATGAATAAGGCCCTGTGGTAGGAACACATTATGGCACTGGGGGGGGGGGATTGGCATGCGTATGTGTCTCTCAGTGACAGAACAGCCACAAAGGAGCGTCCCCTGTTCACCCAATCACCAAAGCTGTCACGCTGTGCCTCATTAGCCTGATGGGGGATCCATGGCAAGCGGCGCCCGAGCTAACCTCCCATGGCCTACAAATCAATGTTGCTCACAGCAGGGTGTGGGAGGAGGTGGGGTGGGTGTGGGGGTAGAGGTGGGTGGGTGGGTAGGACAAGAGTATCCATCCTGTATCTTGGTCCACAATAATGGGGGGTCAATTATTGAGGCTTGTGATTGCAAATGGCCGGCCACTTGTGCGAATGGAGCGTAAACAAAAGCAAATTGGAAACAGGTATTACACAGTTTCCATATTAAGGCCTCTCGGGGGGAGTTCGTCTGATTACAGCAATCCCTATGTGCGTCCCTGGGCAAGATAAGTGAGGCATATGAAGTGGTTTTAAAGCAGAGACCTGCACATCTATCCCTCAATCCATCTATCCAACCATCGCTCCTGCTTGATCCTCCACAGCCACTTATCCATATTTGAAATTACAAAAGCCTCTCTTATGGGTGGCTTATCACCCATGTAATGACAAAGTTCAAATGTGAATCCATCCGAACAGCTCAGAAAGCCATTGAAATCCTCTCTGAAAAGTGCTGGTGTCCACAGCAACTGCTGTCAATTTTTTTTAAAAAAGAACCCGGTGTCTAAAAACAGATTGAAATGTTGCAGCTGCGGATGAAAATGAGTTCAACACTCTCGCAGACACGAGGGCTAAATCCATTTTATCACACGCCTTTCTGAGAGGACTGAGTGAATTTGTACTTTTTTTTTTTTTTTTTTGAGTTACAGCACAAAGAGTTCCACTGTGTTCAGTTAGCACAACAGTTCGTGAGGGTGTCCTTGTTAAGCACCTTTGTCTATGTGGCCGCACCATTTATCAAATGTGGTTGCTATTGATTTCCACTTTCGTGCACACGGCAAAGAGTCATAGAGGGGAACGTAAAGCAGAACAATCAAGTCCAATAAGAAGAAAATCTCGCATCGGAGGAATGTATGAGGTAATTCAGAGAAATACTTCTTCCACGATCTGGACCATATATAAATGTACAGGAGAACAGGAGCTTGTAGTGTCAGTGTCACACTTTTAGGCTGCAGCTTTCTACACTCAGATGTTAAAACATTCAAAAGGAATTGAAGTCAGAATTGCCAAAGCCCACGCCTCTCTGGTTCCTGCTCGGAAAAAAAAGGGCCAGCATCATACATTTGTGTATATCAATACTCAGAGCTGAGAGAAAACGCCAAAGCCTGTAAATGATTTAGTATGTAGCTTGGCACAGGTTACTGTTTCTTGAAAGGGACTCTTTTGATTTCTCCGACTTTGCTTCCTCTCATCACAGCGGTACCCACCGTTTCCCACATGCTCACAGGGGCCCCGAAAAAATTCCCTCAAAACCGGCGCGGAGAAAAGAGATCGATGCATATGTTTGATCGAAGGTGTTTATATTTTCATGTAGCTTACTTCCATGCCCCACACCGCCGATAGAAAAAGTGCATCCACACACACGCACACACATACACACGCTCCCACACACATGCACCCCTTCATCTCCCTTGCAGCCTGAACCCTTGAATAAATAAATCATTGCAATTGTCAGAGCTTTGCAGTTATCTTAGGCAACTGAAAAATATTTAGCATTAGGTGATTCTCACTGTAGGATTCTGCTGTGATATTGATGTTTTTTTGCCTGACTTTCTGAGTTAAAACCACCGGGGCAAAACCGGCACACACATACAAACACATACACACACACGCATGCACCTCACAAACTCAACGCAGCACAACAACAACAGCAACACAATGAAGGGCCTCTCATCCAGGGCCTTAGTATAATTAACTGGAGAGGCTGAGTTTAGGGATTACTCCAGGAGGGGCGGCGAATTAAAGCTCAGCTAATGA
Source organism: Ctenochaetus hawaiiensis (assembly GCA_029783645.1). NCBI lineage: Eukaryota > Metazoa > Chordata > Actinopteri > Acanthuriformes > Acanthuridae > Ctenochaetus > Ctenochaetus hawaiiensis. The sequence goes on from JAPZDY010000024.1 coordinate 7,509,255, forward strand.
GTTGAAGTTTCTTAATTTGTTCTCCCCCGTAATTCCGGAATGGATTAGCAGTAGCTTTAGTCGCCTCTTCCCACCGATTAGCATGGCTCGCTCGGTTTAGCATTTAACGGCGGGGAGGAGAGAGGAGAGGGGAGCAGCGGGGATGGTTACACGGCTTATGAGTCAACTTATTCAGTGGGAAACGCACATCAGTGTTCGTAAGATAAGGTATTCACCTACTCGGCAGTCAGAGACAATGAAATAGTGTCCATTGTCCTAAATAAATATGTGTGTGATTGGTGGAAAGGGAGGATTTTATAAAAAACGTTTAACCTCATTTGGCTGAGTTGATACATTTTTCACATAATCTATGTATCTGTTGTGCTGAGATTAACTTAAAAGTAACTTTATTTGTGCTACAGTTGACGTGGATTAATCACAAAAGTTAGAAGAATGACTCAGATTTCATGTGGTAACTCAGTACATTCTACGCTATTTTCGCTGTATCTACACAGCATCTCTATTTTTTCCCTCCTTCAGTCTCCCTCTTTCGCTCCGATCTCCTTGTATCTCTCCTCGACAGCACCAGGATAGTCGACTTAAGACTGCCAATTAGGGTTAAAAGGCTCCGAGGATGGTGAAGAGCAGCCGAGCATGACGGCTGGACCTGGCACAGCACCTGATGCCTAATAATGAAAATTGACAGGGCTTGTTTTTAATTCTCCTGCTACCCGGGGCCATATTGCTCGGGAGCACAATACAGCCGCGGGGTGGTAAGCCACACCTTTAGGCAGGTTGCTCCATTAGCCTCATGCTCCCTCACATCCAATGCCGGAGAGCAAGTGTGTCAATAATATACAATCCCCGAGCGCAAGTCAAAGCCGACTAATGAAAAGAAAACAGCCACTGTCTCTTGGCACAAGCAGCACAGGAACATGGTCACGTTAGTCTCCCTCCACTTACGACAAATGGAGTCTTAGAAGAGAATAAGATGTGATCTTGAGTGAACTCAGAGCAGGAAAATCAACAATCACCTTGTATAAACAGCTGCCTTTCAATGTAGAAACATCTAATCAGAGCTTTAAAGGATTATCAATTTTATCCTTGACAGCCAGGGAATGTGGCTTGCAGAGGGCATTTGATGGATTCAGCACACTTTCCATTGATGTCTCGGATCCAGGAGACCAACAACAAACAGCATGAAAGACAAGATGTGTAGATCGCCAGTTGATGCTGTTTGGATTTCACAGACCTGCACCAACATATTTTCCTCTTTCTAGGTAAAGAGTCCAGTGACTCATCTGCTGCACTTTGCCTTTACTCAGTTTACCTCAGCGATCAATATGAGCCCACTTAAAATTATTTTTTGTTTTACCTGTTATTTTGTTATGTTTGCTTGTTTGTTTGTTTTTAAGGTAGATGTGCACAAGTAATTGTTTGCTGTGATCTCTGGAAGAAAATAAACTGATAGCATAGCAACACAGTGAGCAACCACAAAGTTACTTCTGTTAAAATAATGGGAGTGAACTACATATTTACCCTGATTAACCCTGATTACATGGTTAAATAACTTAAGCTCTTTGTTGCACCCTTTAGGAGCAAAATGTAATTCGGTGATATAATGAAAAAAAAAAAAAACTCTGAGGCCAGGGATCGTTTTTTTGGCTCCTACACTGTCAAAACATCCAATAAAGCAGGTGAGCGGGTCCTGTAGCCAATTAGGGAGCAGTAAAAGAGCGAGGCTCAGGAGGGGTTTTATTGTGAAACGGTTTCACTGCAACATCCTCAGATTATTTTTAGCCTCTGCCCCAGGACAGGGGCTTGTGAAAGGTGTGTGAATATGCCCCCGCCTGGGAAATGTCACACCCACACCGCAACATCAAGTGTTGTATTCAGTCCTAGCTTAAGGTATAAAGTCAAAACCACTCTCGGTCTGGAGCTGAACATGTGCACTCTCATTAGGATCTCTTGTACGTGTAGTATGTGGTGGGGGGGGATAAAAAAAGAAAGGAAATGTGCGGATTCTAAAGCCTACGGCTGACAAATTAGTGGGTAGATGCGCCGCTGTGAGCATGAACAGGCTGTCTGACCGATTAGAGTGACGTAGGCATCTCATTGGTGGACAGCTTTCATCAGAGGACTCAATTGCCATGGTGACAGCCACATGACTCAGGGAGCAGTGGGAGGGCTTCTGACACACTGTGTCATATTTGCAGGCACTTATATTGCTTATGCTGGGCACTTATGCTGATATTGCTTTTGTTTATGATAGCTCGCTGTTCTTTTAACGTGGATGGATACTTTGTCTGGCTGAGTGCTGGTGAAGTGGAGAGTGGTCATTGAGTAAAATGTGAGGGTCCTTTGGGTGTCAGCGCTTCACCATTAAGCAGTTTATAAATTTAGGAGTTTCACTGCATGCAAGGTGCCTAAGGTTTACGAGACTATAAAATCTACTGCGATGTAAACCCTGAGAACCCTATGAGTTTACCCATGTATGTATCAAAGATAGAGAGGGAGTGAGAGCCTGTGTAAACTATCGTGTGCGTCTGGGATTGCATGCTGGGATTGTGGGGATGCGGGATCGAAATGCACACATGTGAGAACGTATGTGAGAACGAAAAAGAGACCTCTGTGTTTCATGGTATTAAATGGAGGGACCCGTTCTTTGGCCAGAGGGTCCGAGCACCACTGACCTCTGCTGTGACCACAGTCATGTTGACAGCAGCTGCACTTCACACATGCTCCCCCAGGCCAGATGTGTCCACTATCCTTCAGAGATGAGACCAGACTATAGAGAGACTTATAGGGTGCAGCCTGGGTGCTGAAACAACACAGCAGAGCGCAGTGTCAGTCACTTAAAAAGACCCAAACTGGCAGATCCTGCTCATCACAGATACTTTTTCATCCCTGAGGTGGAATCTTCCCCGCTTTCATGTTCGTTCCGGTTTTAGTGTCAGATTTTGTTGGTTTTTGTGGGGGGGAAAAAAAGCATGTGCTCATTTCACATTCAGCAACCGACTTATTTATTTATTATGATCTGCCAAAGTAAATTAAATGGCCAATGAGTTGCTTTAGGACTTGATGTCTGATTTCAGCTGAGCACATTAACACTTAGTCTATTTAGGACTCGACAGTTGGTACGAAGGAGCCAAATGTGCAAACAAACAAACAAATAAATCTAAAGGGTCTTTATTACATGTGCTGGCTGGACTTTTAGGACTGCCCAGGATTATTTCTCTGTGGTAATTAAGCTTTGGGTAATCATATTGTGTAAGTGCTCCTCATGGTCCAGAGCAAAGGTTTCCTGCTACTCATTTTATGTACATGTGCTTATGATGTAATGAATCTGGCACTTAATTTTATGCTAATAAAAGCCCCATTTTCCCAAGGTTACTCGCAAAGTCATGTCTTTGTACTTTTTTTTTGGCTTTAAATCGAGTTGAAGTTGCTATCAGGGGTAACTACCATTGTTCAGCACTGTAAAATTGACCACAGGTGAGTCGATAATAGGGACAAAAGGCTACGTTCATTATGTCTCCAAGTCATCTCTTTTATGGAGCAGGTGGAATATCGCATGACTTTTTTTTTGACCACGGGTCTCTAAGGGAGAAAAGGTCTTCCACAACTTCCATTATGCCGTTCCATAATTCATCAAACACGCTAAATTTTTCAAAAGGGATCTGTCATCGGCTTAGATTTTTATCGACAATAGGCTGCCTTGTAGTTCACTGAGCAGCATCGGAGCAGCAGATGAGAAACGAACATGAAAAGCTGCGTTAGGATACCTGTCAAATCTGTCAGCTCCCCAAACCCGGTGTGCGTGGCCCTTCTTATGATGAATAAATGATTAATCAGGATTTTGGAAAAAGTCTCAGTGACTGATGGAGGAATAATGAGATTGTCTTTGATCATTTTATGTTAACTCATGTCAGTAATTTGTGGTAAATCCTCTGACTTCAGCTAATGAAATTCACTGTAAGCTGCAAGCCCATTAAGCCGAAAGACTTCCTCAAAATCTTCCACATCAACAAACCCGGCAGTGAATCCCTGATATCCAGGACGATTTGAGTAACAGCTCTCCTGCTCGGCAGCAGTCTCTCAGGCCGGCTCCGACATCCGATCCTCACTGTGGACAAAACATTATTATGTCCATGATTGGACTCCCTGTGTGGGAATACCCAGCGCTGTCCTCTGTGACTATGTGAGCTTAATGCTGTGTGGCAGGTCCGGCACTCCACTGCCTAAACACATCTGTCATGTTTTGTCATAGTGACACAGCAACCAGCCGCCTCCCACCTCTGTGACAGGGTACACTACATCACACTGCAGATACATTTATGTTCATGAAAATGTGTAAAAGAGAGAGAGAGACAGACAGACAGACAGACAGACAGACAGAGGTGGGGTTGTGGTGCTAATGTAACTTAACATTGAGCTTTACATGCATAGAAAGCACAGGATGTAGAAGGAAAGCATGAAATTATGAGGAAAAAAGCTGAGAGCTGTGTGACGGAGCATGTATACCAATATGCACCATCAAGCTAACACTTGCATAAATACACCCCTGTATTGCATCATTTACATTTCAAAAGCTGCACATGAACCCACAGCTTTAAAAGTTCAAATGTGGGGTGTCCTGCAGGCTCAGTGCTCTGATCCATACTGAGTTAGTTCAATATACAGCTTCCTTAATGTGGACCTGATCAGAGAGTTTTGTTCTCTTTAGATGTTTTCACTGTGTACCACAAAAAGTTCAGATGAGGCTTGTGCCCTAGAACACTGTCAAAGTCATAGCTAAGAACAAAAAAAAATGAATAAATACACAAATAAATAATTTCAGCTACTGATTAAGCTAATTTAAACTGCTCTTAATTAAAGGCCTGTTTGTCATATTTTTTTTTAATGTAGCTAGCAGCTGCCATTAGCTTGGTAGCTCAGTTAGCTACGCAGCTAACAGTTTAAGCTGATCAGTCATCCTGAACAGAATTTTTAGGTTTAGATCTTTTTCAGACCATCCCACATAATGTCCCATGATCACCTCCATTTTTCTGGAATACAAGTATATAACTTGTGCTGCTAGTACGCAACCCGAAGTCCATCATTGTATTTATTTTTCAGTAGATCAATGGAAATCTAGTATAATGATATATATCTTTGCTCTGCTTAAATCAGTCTATGGTCTTCTCTAAGGTACCTGTCTGTGTGCTAAACTTCTGTTTCTTTCCAATATTTTTTTTTTCAGAATAGCCTTGCAAATGGCTGAATGAAAATATTGGATGCATCACTGAAAAAACATGTATGCCTGATAAATATAGACTGAGGCCACATAGTGTCAGCATTGCTGTCGCTGTGATTTGCTACACAAGAATTCAAGTCTTGTGGCACAAATACATACCAACCACGCAGAAAGATGCATATAAAAAAAATGAGTCCTCGACTAGCCAATCACAACACAGGAGCAGAGTACTTGGCAAAGAACAGGTGGGAAACAGATAACACTGGTAAGCTCTACTTCTCTCTCACCGTGAGACAAATAGGCTGTGCTAAAGTGGTAAATTTATATAAAATATAAAAATGGCCAGTACATGCTTGCCATGTGCAAAAACATTCTCTTTGATTCTCTGTCTCCCAAGTTGCTCATCCAATATTGATGACAACAGGAATTGATGAGGTAAAACCTAGACAAGTAAAACAAATCCATAAGATGTCTTTTGGCTAGTGCAACATGGTTTTTCATCTGGGCCTCTGTTTACCTTCTCGGAATTTGAAGTTGAAAATTGACTTATGGCATTAAATGATAAACAGGTGTCTGAGGAAAACATGAAAAATTGATAATTCTGTTGTTTTTTTCTCTTAGACGATAAATTCTGTTTTGTTTTTGACTTTACATTATGTAAGACTGGTATTGGACCGATACCTGATATGAAAATGCACAATTAATAACTAATCAAATGAAGAAGATAAGGTCTTAGTTTTTTGTTGAAGTTTGAAAAAACAAACTCTGACTCTATAAATCTACACAACCACACACACCCACACTCTCACACACACAGATACACACATATAAACCTGGAGTCCAAGTTAGGAAGCTGTTATAAGTAATGGTTGAATGTACAGACTGAGCATGGTAAAGCTCCTATAAGGACTCTTCCTTTGTGTCCTGGTTTGTGATGGACGTTTTCCCCATGGATTATCATAACATGGCTACAGTTAGCATTGTATCTCTCTGGAGGCCAAAAAAAATGTTATTAGTGGCTCTCTACACAAACGACACGCACGCATATCTTGAATGTGTGCACCCAAATGCTTCTTAAGCAGTGCTAATTAACAAATTGCAGTGAGGAGAGCAGAAATGTTAAGAAAATGAGGACAGTATGTATGAACTTACTGTAGAGATCAAACTGAGAATCGCAGGGGTGAAAGATGAAAGAAGTCACATGCTTCTTTTTTTATACCTTATGTTATTTTCGGAATGATTCATTTTTAAGGTGAAATTATAGTCATCGTTTTATGTTTTATATGTTTGTGAAATGGTACTTACCTCATAGCTTTTTTTCAATTGTAAAACTGAAAAATGTGGGTAAACAAGTAAAAACTATTTATTTGGACAAAAGTACAAAGAATGGTAATGTTAGCCAAAAAAAAAAAAACACTGCAGCACTTACATTGCTGTAAGAAATAAATCTGCATCTTGGGGCGACTGAGCTGTTGTTTATGCAGTATGCAAGCGTACAAACACATTCGGGTCCCACAGGTACTGTCGCCCCCTTGTTTTAGTAGTGGACTTAAAATTACCCGTTTTAAGATTGGAAGCGTAGTAATTTCAGTGGCACTGTTCAAACTGCAGGAAACAAAATGCCTCAAGCCAAAGAAAAATCTGCTGGCGAAGGCTCTTTTGATCATTGCAACATGCATGAGGTCGTTTATGTATTGCACAGTAGCTTGTGGGTTGTACTTCCTTTTTTTCTTTTTTTTTTTACAGAAGCATCAGCCATGGGGTTTTCTGAGAAATGCACATGGGTAGACATAATTCTTAACTGTCAATGCTAAGCACTTGCAGCACAGAGACAACAAGCTAAGTTGAAACACTTGTTCCCAGTGGCCAGGCAGCGTGAATGACAGGGATGAAGGAATGAAAGCCACTGTCACTCAAGATTTCCCTGCCTGTCATCAGAAATGTGGTGCCTGTCATCACAGCTAGCAGACGACGGGGCACAGGTGGAGCTAAAAGTGGAGGCAGCTATGGAGAGAGTTAACTGTGACTGACAGGAAGAACAGAGCAATTACAGTACCTGCCAAGGGTTTTCGAGTTAACTAGAGGTGAGGATAATTGAGGAGGCAACACGTATCTGCTCCTTTAAATCTTCCTATTTCAATTTCAGCATGTTTTTGTCAGATTTTCACCATCCACTGGTTTTCCTCCCGGTTCTGCATTTCTAATGGCATGATTATGCTCAACAATTACAAAGCAGTGACACTGCATCTTCGCTCAGGTGCTTTTTACTGCACGTATAAATTGCTCGAAATTGCCTGACTTATCACCAACCTAAAATCATCTTCACTCTACATTTCAGCAGAAAATACAACAAAAGGAATAAGAAGCTTTTATGTTTTTTGTTTTTTTTCTCAGTTACTTTTTGACTCCAGGTTAAACTCATTTGATTACAAAGTGTTATTCCTTCGGTGGGCCATTTATATACCATCTGTGCTGTCCATGTTAAACATTTAATGATGAATTTCAGGTACTTCCCGTACTGCTCTTCGTTAAGCTACAAGAATCAACGGTCACGTTTAGAACAACGGCATTTCCAAGTGTACAAGCTCTCTAAACAGCAGTAGACAAACATGGCCCCTCTCCAGGAACACAAGATGGCAGAGGCAGATGGCCAATTACATCCCATAATGCCTAATTGTAAATGATGAGGCAGGTGTCAAATTAGGCCAACCTACAAATGAAGGGGAATTCATAACACAGCGCCTGAGTGGAATATATTCTCTAATCTGCAAGAAAAACCGGAGACTGAAGGGATTACCACAGTGCGAATTTGTACAGACAGCCTCATGAAATAATCTGTTTGTGAGAAACATAATATTTTCAAATGCCCAGTGAAAAGCGTCGAGTCCCGGTAAATAAAAGATGACAGGTACACATGCACCGTCCCGAGCTAACTGAGGTTCATTTAACTCAAGGGGAGAAGGTTGCATCCAGGTGGTAGGAGTGTAAATGTCACAACCAGAGTTCTTCACAGTATTCTCTGAAGGTTTTGACCTCTTTAGGAAAATGCATTCATTGTATAGTGAATCTGTTCGATGTTGTAATGAATCATAGATGAGATAAGTCCCAATATCTTTGACATGTATTCATATTTTTCAGCTTTAAATGATTCATTTGTGATCTTTGTCCAGTTGCCATGTGTCACTCTAGTGTCCTTTTATCAAAGAAACAATAATACTATCGAGTTTATTTACTTATACCTTCCTGTGGTCAGTACCTGTTGGTCCGGTCAAAACAGCGTGTCTGTCTCAGATTAGTCATTTTCATTTATTATTGGAACATTTCTTCAAGGGTCAATCCACCAGCTTTACACATAAAGATCAGTTTACTCATCATTTAGAGCACTGCTCAACCTGCACAACAAGGTTGAACTGTTGTATAACGTCTCCTTTGGCTCTCAAGTTTCCTTTTTACAGAAGCTCTCATACTTTCGATTAAATTGCTGGAGATTCATACTTCAAAAGGTGTTCTTTTAAGAGAAAGCACATAAATTTGAGTAAAGATAGAAGCTCTTTTTCTTGTGCCAAAGACATGAGATGTACTATTCCCTTGGATGGATAGAGGGTACATCTATTTCTAACAAATAGAACAATATGACTCTGCACTGAAGGTGTTTGGACATCAATGAGTCACTCAAGGTCGTTGCTACAAGGCCTTAAGAGGGCACTATAATTGTCTCCATCAGTTAACCAAGTCTGCATTGCTTTCTCTCTCTTTGCTCGTCGCTGTCCCTCACAGGTCACTGCGTCCCCATTCTCCTTCCCCCTCTTTCCAAACCTGATTATTGCCTCTCCATCCAGACGCAGTCTCTTCTGTTAATTAGAACAAACCTTTTTAGTCATCGAACATACATCTTCTTTCCTCAGACCGGCCAACGCCGGAGCGGACATGCCACAGACCGTCATTAATTCGATGCGTCTACCCTTTCTGTCTTTTCCCCCAACCCCTGCCACCTCTGTGTGGTGGCAGCACAGCTCCTGACCAGAAGCACTGAGCTGCTAAATGGTCACAACCAACCGTCCGGAACGACCCGGCAGTGAATATTAAAAATCCATCAGGCAGCAAATCAACAAGCCAGTACATGGCAAACACTATTATTTTCATATGGTGTTACTGTCACCCTTGGCCCTCCATTAACGCCGCGGTGTTATAAAGAAAGTGAATCAGCGCCATTATTGTGTCTGAGAAGCAGCAACCTATTAGGGACTTTTGACCTGCTGGTTCAACATTCAGTCACGGCCATGTGACGACGACCATGTTGAGAGAGAGAGAGCGAGAGCGAGTGTGTGTGTGTGTTTCTGTGTGTGTGCATGTGAAACAGAGAGAGTAAAAAACAGATAGAACAAATCAACAAACTACAGATGGACACCGACAGCTGAGGGAAATAACCCAGGAATTCTGAGAGCCTTGGACAAAGAAAAAATGTTGATTGCTTGCACTCGTAGCCAAAGGTTGTCCCTGTAAAAGCTTGCCCTTTCTTGAGCAGCCTGGCCACTCGCGCTTATGAGCGCGCTCATATGCTTTTAACGATGCTCTCTAACATCTCTGCGCTCAGCCTTCGCCCCAGGAAGACGCTATGCCATTACTACCCCCTCCTCCTTGCCCCCCCCCACCCCCACCGTCAGAGGAACACACAAACACACCGGATGAAGCTGTACAGTGAGTGGAGATCTGCTCCGGGTACCTCACTTAGCCAGGATGGGGTCAAAAAAGTGGAGCTCTGGGAATTTAGGCTGTACAGTGTGAAAAACACACACACACACACACACACACACACACACACAAGACTGGAATAGATAGGAAGCTGAAATAGAAACAAAACTCTGGATGTTTGATGACCTCGGTGTCAGGATGCAGCGCCAGATACAGTAGAGTGAGGCAAACAGTGGCACCGAGAAGAAATGATTGCGAAAGTCCAAGGACATAAACTATTTACACACCAATTATGATGCTATTGTCCTGCTCCTCTTTTTAAAAAAGTGAACCTGCTGACCGAGAGGAGCAGAGGGGGAGTTTATGAGGTGATGGGAGTTTTATCAGCGAAAAAAAGTTCAGTGTTAGAGAGGCCACTAACTTCTCTTTAAAATCAAAAATGTTTGCAGTGGAGAAAAAATGGTAGAAAACAGTTTTATTTCATTAGTTGATTTTATAATTAAGGTTTTTTCATGTGAAACTACTCCACTAAGACTTCAGAAAAGAGAGACATTTTTTTTTAGTATCATTTCTAAAGTAGCACATCTTTGAACATCTTTCGCGCAGCAAGGACATTTGCAATAGGAAACACTCGTGTCACATGACATCTTTGAAAAAAAAATATTCAAATCAAAGTCAAATGAGCAAAGATGGCTCTTGAATCTTGAATTGGTCATATTAACGTCTCGTGAGGCAACTTGTAACACAGCTGCTCCCGCTTCTCTTTCGGCTGACCTCGATGTTGGTGTTATTTTGTGCACCTCCGGTATTTCCCAACCCCCCCACTGTTTGGTTTATATGGGCTCCAGCAAGTTGCCAGCATACTCTGAATGCCATGCACAACAAAGAAAACAGTAAATCCCTAGAGAGCTAGCCTTGGGCAAGAGGACTGTGTCTCCCTGACCAACTCCACACGGCCAGCTGAGTGCCCCACATCGACTGCCCACTCCACAGCATATGGACGAAAAGTGCTGCCAACAGTGCAAATGGTGGTTTTGTTCCATCTGACACAACTGTCACAGGGTGGCACCTGGGGCACGAGTCCTCCTCAAACTAAACTCTGTTATTATCAAGCCAGGGGTGTTTCAAAGAGAAACTACTGCAATATTGTGAGCTTCAACCTCCCCTCCAGCTGACTTGGATAAGTATTTCATCTTTTTCAAAAAAACTGTTTCTATAGAAAAAGATGTGAAGCGATCACAGTGAATTGTGCGTACATTTTCGAGTTATTGTTGATATATACTCCCAAGTCTCATAAAGGAACTAAATTGGATTTTGAATATATTACTGTACATGTTTTTTGACACAGCATCCTTTTATTTATTTTTTTTCTCTCATGCAAATAAATGAACAGCGGCCGCTGTCTGTGATGCTCCCTCTCTCCCTGCCACGGGGCAGACATTAGTGTCACACTCTCTTCAATAGAGGCACGTCATAAAAGACACATCAATAACCAGAGACGTCTCCATGTTCTCCATTATTATTATTCTTTAATGCTAGCAGAGGCATGATTTAATGCCTAACACATTTTTCTCCTGCCTGCCATTGCTTATCTGTGGAGTTTCATTAGCATACAAAGCCGTGTTTTAGTGGTGGGGGTTTGTGGTAGATAGCAGCCAGGGAGTTACCTCATCTTACTAACCCCCTTTGTGTGCATTTCTTGCTGCCAGGGCTAAAGATGATGGTTTTGTGGCACGTTTGGGAGGCTCTGTCACATTAATCCTTCCAAAACTCTGCTCTAAACCCAGCAGCACACAATCCTGCTGCAGAGATGCTCATATGGCCCCAGATACTAAAAGCAAGAGGGTCGAAGACAAACAGCTTGTGGCAAGGGAAAAAAAGAAAAAAAGTTGTGCAAAGGTAAAAAGTCATTTAGGCATCTATGCTTACTCAGCTGAGTTTCTGTTTATGTGTGAGAGACAGAGAGATACAACAAGAATATAAACTCTGCTTAGATGGGCGGTTTTATTTTGGGGAAAATCACTCTGTGCCTTTCATAACGGGACTCATAGGGCATCTCCTCCTGTTCCATCTGGGAGATGGTGCTGGCTTTTTTTTTTGTGTGTGAGTATGCCATGCCTGTTACGCATTTTGGGGGCTGCAGTATAAACCTGCTGCCAGGCTTAACCTAAAAAATGCATTTCTATGCAGAGAGCTGCTGCCTTCAGCAGCATGGTTGTTGTCTGCCCTCATCCTTCCAAGCATCTCCAGCATCTTCAAGCCCTTCCAGCTTTCTGTTACCTGAATGGTAAACATCTGTAATGTCAGACAGAGGCAGGAGCTGCAGTCATCTAGCCAACAAGTTATTAGTTTTTTTTCCCTCAGCTATGCTTTCCATGTTCTTCCTCACTAACAGACACACGGCAGCATGTACACATACACACAAAATTATGGAGGGCCAGAAAAATATGGCAGAATTTCTCAAATTTACACTGGAGGCCCTCCAAAGAGCAGAGGAAAAATTTAATTTAGCATGAGTAAATCTGACTTTATTAATCTTTCTGCCCCTTCTTGTTTACTGGATCAGCCCTCGTGCCAAACGGTCAACTCAAACTAAAAAAAAGCACCACTCTCACACTGATACTGTTTAATGCAGACACTCCTCTCTATGGCAGATGGCTGCACCTGTGACCTATCATCACTGTAGGAATGAACGTTGTCACTTAAATGTGCTCATATAGAACCTCGTATGGCACTAACATAAACCTAAATTAGCAGTTTGCACCAGGCAGTGTGATGTTAAGAGGAGGCGTTTGTATTATGTCTCGGTATTGAAGATGTTAGAGGGTGCAGTGGGAATAAAAAGGCATTCATTATAATGTGTTACCTAGCTCAGAGGAAGAAGCTATATGAGGTGTATAATGACATTTAGCGGAACATTGGGGATACATCTAATTACCAGGCAAATCATCAAGGAGGCTGTGGGCTGCTTCAAAAAAGCATCAGGAGAGAAAAAAAAAAAAACAGCAAAAGACAAAGGTCACAGAGAAGCCAAGATATATATTCAATTGCGTGCAATATGCGTCTTCATCAGCGGTGAATGTTTATGTCACTGTTGCACATTTCTGCTCAAGTCGTACCAAAACATGTGGAGGGCACACTCACACAAAAAGGTTCCCTGTGGCTAATGCAGCTGTTTGCTTTAATAACATGCACCAGAGTAAACACATCCCTGGAGGGTTGTGCTCCAAGACGAAGTCTGACGCTTCCATCTCCCTTGGTCACAGCATCCTATCCCTCGCAGCGGCAAGCCAACACTTGGACATGGAGTAAATCTAGGGCAGCTGCGCGCTCATGTTCATTTTCATCACTCTTGTGTGAATTTCCTTCAGTGCTGGAAAGTTATGCCTTAGCTGGCTCAGGGTGCGAGGTGAGAGTGCAGGAATAGTTGCTTCTTGGAGTGTGTGCATGCGTTCTTGATCTTCACAGGAAATCTGACAGGCCAGAGTGCCTGCGGATTAAAGGGGCCTCTGTTTGGGTGGCTGCATAATTAGGACAAGTCTGTTGACAGTGCTGCAAAGTGGCCTGCTTTTTCAATAACGGAAATTTTCTCCCCTCTCTGTCCTGTCCCTTTTTACTGTATATGCCTCCACACACTGAGCCACCTTTGAAACAAAACCTAAAAGTGATGGTTGCTGGGATGATGTAAGAGGTTCAGGTATAGCAAAGTGCAATAAGGCAAGACTTGAACTTGTGTGCGAGTTTTCTTTTAACAGTCCACATCGGATCAAACTTTGTCTACAATTGTCTCTGCATTCATTTGTTTAAGCTTAACACTGTTATTGACTTACAAGTCATCTATAGTTCTTTAACCAGCCTTACCCTGATGCATGCTGGGATGGGCTCCGACCTAATGTGACCTTCATTGGAAATTAGCAGGAAGAAGCAATTGGATTCACCATTAGGGACTTAAAACAATAACCTCTGCAGGTACACTGGTAAAACATAGAGGAGGTTGAATAAAGGAAGGGGATGAAGATAGTTTTCCTCTCTTTTTTAATTTTGTTATTGAGCAAAAAGAAAAAAACACCAACCTGCAAGGAGCCTGACATTGTGATTTCACCTCTCTGTGTCTGACTCAGTTGTTTGCTTTCATGAGAGACAGGGTTACAACGTAGGCACATCTCCTCCAACTAATTTTTATTTACTTCTACATTACTGGTATGTGTAATATTCATCCATCCTTCCCAGCTGCCCTCTTTCGTTCTTTGCTGAGGCCCTGAGCAGAGAGAAGAGACTGTGACAATTCCACGGAGAACAGTTGTCTGTAAACTACAACATGTCTAATTGAGCCATGCAGCTCAGTGCCATCCTCTTGCCAAAATCAGTCAGGAACTGCTCAATTGAACTGTGAGTGGAGACCCTTGTGTCTGTGTGTGTGTGTGTGTATGTGCGTGTGTGTGGGTGGTTGGCTGGCTGTAAGACGAGGGATCCTGACTGTGCTGGAATGCTCTGCGGCAAGGTCTGTCGGCCTGTTGTGCTCCAGGTAATAGCCGACATTTCTTCATTTGTGCACCTAATTGCTGATTTACACTGCCTCTAATGACATGTGAAGTCAGATCCAGACTCTGTAATGGGTAAGGGAATCTAGCCAGAAGTGTCCAAACGGTTCAGTCTCCCTCTCTGTCTCTCCTCCCCTCTCTCTCCCTCTCTGTCTCTTCCACTCTCCTGTAGCTGGCTGACATCTCCTCTGCATCCTTTATTTATGCACTCTTTCATCAGTATGGCGTTCTCCTGGCAAAATGCCAAGTCAAATTGTCACTTAAGATCAGAGATGAGTTTATCTCTCTCTCACTCACTTTTTTTTTTCCTTTTTCTTTCTTTTTTTTTTTTTCAT
>JAPZDY010000024.1:7533668-7554881 GCA_029783645.1 Ctenochaetus hawaiiensis
TATCTATCTATCTATCTATCTATCTATCTATCTAGTCATTTGCACTCTGAACAGAAAGCACCTCGCTGAGCCTTTACTTCTCCCCAGATCTCACAAACTCACGCTGTACCTTTGTTCATCCTGCTGTTTCCAACTTTACACGCTGTCTCATGTAGTGCAATATTTTAACTCATATAAAGCACCAAAACGTTGATGTCTGTGTTCCACAGCTTACCAGGAACAGAGTGAGAGAGAGAGTGAAAGAAAACTACAGCAAAGCTTTGCCAGAGAAAAGCTTGACAGATACCACACGCCGAAAAACAGTAAACAGCTCAAAGTGCCTGCCGACGCTGTTGTGCTGTGAGAACCTAATCTTGGACAGAATATTTCTGATTGTGGCTTATTTATGGAGCCTCTTGACCCCCCCCCAGTTCACCTTTTTCTGGGTTACTGCTGTGAGGAGTTTAATAATACTAATAAAGCCTGGATTTGGCTGTGACTAAATACATGCATGCTTATTTGCAATAAGCATGTAATTAAAGGACATTTTTCATATGTGTGAAACAATTTATGCTTTTTTCCGACATGCCAACAAAACTGACCTGATTCAACATATTTTACTTACAGCATGAAGACTTGTTAGCAATTTATTTAACTTTTCAAAGCCTTTTATATGAATTGGACACAAATCCTAAACTCACCAGACACACAGATATCTCCCCTTTTGGCTTTATTTTGAAAGAGCTTTGATCTACCTCTTGATTTAATCTCACTCAAAGAGACAAAAAAAAAAAAAATGCTCCAAGTCTTGAAAGTCAAGGTACACTTTTATCTTGTCAGCCTTACAAAATATGAGTTATGGCTGGACAAGAGGCAGCTTAATGTGGCTTTCTGTGCCTGTGACATATCATGTAATAGAAAAATGGGACTCTCCCTCAAAATATATGATATGCCCTATTGGACTAAGGCCCTCTCCACACCACATCCATCAAGTCAGCCACCTGAGTCTGTTTCAAATGCTCATCATTTCTTAATGAACATGATCAATTTCAATGTAGACTCACTTTGAACACCCTTCAAGGTCCCTCCCTTTGCAGAGAAAAAAAAATATTCCCTTTGCAAATCATCGAGTGTCTTGACAGCCATAAATTCAGTAAACACTCGAGTGTTCATGTGTCAACAAAGAAACAATAACCAGAGTGGCCTTGCTCTCTGCAAAGAAACATTCAAACAAATAACAGAGAGCACTGAAGAGGCGGAAGGCGATGAAGTGGTGAACGTTGACAAAGAGGGGATGTAATGATGAAGTGGAGAAACAGAAGGGACCTTTCCTATTCAATCAAGACCCAATCTGAACTCCCAAACTTCTTCTCCTCTCCATCTCCCTCGCTCATTTGCATCTCTTTTATGTTCCCGCTTCCCATTATGCAAAACGTGTGACGCTAAAAAAGTAGTTCGCTTTGCAAAGCGAGTCGCTTCGTTTCCCCCCACACTTTTTTTTTTAATCAATACAATGAGGGGAGGAGGGTTATGTGGTGCTCAGTCGCATTTGTGCTAACTAGAATATTTGAACAGTTCTCTTTGAACTGTAGTTACCTTGGAAACCAACCCACAGGAGTTGCTGCTTTATAACAGTAATTGCAATCAGTGGTCAGACTGGGTCTTGTGTTTCCAGAACAAAGCTTACATACGTTCGGCGAGCAAACTATTTTGTGTGTATTGTTTAATTTCTTGCACTTCTCGGACTGCTCAGAGGCGGACAACCTTGGAGCTCTTGACTTTTTCATTAAATATCTCTCCCTCTCTATCCATCATAGAAGATGCTGAAGCAGATTTGTTTGTTTACTGCTCTGGAGTTTAAAGGAGGTTTAGAATCCAATCCATGGCTCATGATGCCTTAATGACCTTTGGACTCTACTGCATGCGAAACTGCCAGAAAAGATGGAGCCTGGAGAGATTTAATAAACTGTTTGTGGCCCCTGATACTCCAGTTTCTGATGTCCATGAAATCTCACTTCTTCTGGCCGTGTAGCTGATGATAAAGCGAGTGCCTGCAAGGCCTTCCCGCTGTTGCCATTTGTAATTTTTAGAAGTCATCATCGGAGGCGATCCGTCTTGATTATGCCTTGGCAACTGTCATGCTCCACTAATGCACACTGTGAGAGGGGGCATAAATACAATGTCTTCCGGCGGCACTGATGTTTATCTTCCCCGCTTTGAGGATTTGCATTCCCACGGACAATTTTTACTCATAGTGGCAGCCATCACATCAAAGATAGGCTTGGCGCATTATCAGTCTGCAGACAGTGTTTGTTTTACAAGTGGATGGGCAGAAAAAAAAAAAAAGGATTTTAGCATTCTGATGAGGAAGACGGATTGATAGTAATACATGCCTCCTCTAATGGGCTTGATAGAGCTTTATGAAATATTCATTATTGGTAGCTAAGGTTGCAACAATGCCAGCTGCATCTGAGGGATTACATACATGAAGTAGCCCATGTAACAAAGACCTTGCTCTTCTGAGGCAAATATTAAAAAATAAAGGCATTCCAGTTTGAATTGAAACCTTGGTGAAAGCCCCCACTGCAAAATGTCAAAAATTTCAGCATCTGATGAGATTAAAAAAGAAAAAAAAATTCCATTAGTACAAAAAAAAGCCATGTTCACCCAAAGGATCCTTGAATACTTTTGAAAATATCTAAGGCCTTGTCATCTCTGTCTCTTTGTGGTCTCGTGTAATTTCTGCTTTTCAGAACACACTAAAGGCATTTCTCTTCCAGAATGACTTGGGTTTAATATAAACCTGTTGTGTTTTAAACCATCCTCTGTGCTTTGTCTTCCGATGTGGACTTCTTTTAAACTACACTGCATATTGTGCCATTCATGGAGTTTCATTGATTTAACTCAACAAGGTGAGCTAAGCAATTCATCTGCAGAGTTAGTCCCTTTATACCCTCAGACTTAATGCTGTGATTAGCATGCTGTGTCATAGTCTGTGTGTCTAGTATTAGCATTTGTGCATATAGCGCACTGGGTCCGTGTGTCACGCCTCTATTTACTGTGTACTAAACACATGTAGTACAACACAAAGTGCAAAATATCAAGAAAGTGTAAAATCTAAGTGCCTCATTAAACTCTTTTAAGTAATAAATCGATCACAGCTAATCAAAATTTTGGGTGACTTTGGCGCATAAATTAGATTATAAAACATTGTCGGTTGAAGTGTGACTGTCTGTGGTAATTAGTTTGCTGTTTTCTGGCCAACTTCTGCAACACATTCACAGTAATGTTGCTTTAACACCTCTGAAATCGGCTTGCTTCCTTTTTTTTTTTCTTAAAATTCATCAAAAATCTTTTTTTTTTTTTTTTTTTCAGATATCTTACAGACTGCATTCATCACCAATCCGAAACTGACTTTTGCATAGATAGGAGTCATATAACCACAGGCCGGATACGAAGTTATTCTTCTGTGGTTTTTCTTTTAAATAGATTGATGAATCTCTCAACAGCATGCTTCACTGACAGTGTCAACTTAATGATTATGCTGCAGATAATTAAAGGGCACAAATCATAGCCAGTAGATCTATGGTGAGAATGAGAGAGTGCAATGCTGGAGTTGTTGGCTTATGACTAATCAGCATCTGATGAGGAAGGACAAGAAATGTGTGTGTGTGTGTGTGTGTGTGTGTCGCTGCCTCAGAGGGAAAGAAGGTACTGTGAAAAGATGCGGGGGGGTGGGGCGGGGGGATGCAACGCAATAGTCTCAGTCAATTTAGATCCTCAGCACAGAAGATTTGTGTTTCTATGGAACCAAAGAACTCCACAATCAAAGACGAAGCTCGAGTTCTTTTGCAAACACTACACAATAATTTACAGAGCTCTGAAATAGCTTGAAAAAAGAAAAGTCTGGTCATGTGTTTAGCTTAATATACTTTTCTGGTTCCTGTGGGCTGCGTCTGTGTTTGTGGTGTAAATATATTGTCCAGCGGGGGCCCCCCTGCAGGGTGGGTGGATGATATTTTTCATTAGACCAGGTCCCGGCAGTCATTGTAATAGGATCTATAAGAATATAATGATTTAGCCTCTCAATTCAAACCTTTATGAAAAAAACAAAAGCGCCTAGCACCTGTCACCTATAGCAACGCCACCAGTGGATTAGACTAAAGATAAAAATAAACCTCTCCCCCTCAGTCCCCCCCCCCACCCATCTCTCTCCTTAGTTCTCTCACTTATGCTACTGAAAACTAACAGCTACAATGTCATCAAGTAACCTAACTACAACACATCTAACTAACTCCCCGGCTCCTACATATTCTGAAGCCCTCCTGTGCCTCCAAATTGCCGGTATAAAATGCCCAGGCCAGAGGGGTAATAGTTTTGATAATGATCTTGGACTAAGCTTTGGTGCTGTGTGGCCACATGCCGCACAGACAGCATGCTGATTATTTCTCTGAAGTGGGCTGGATGTGTGTCCGTAACAGTAATTTCCAGGCCTGATTGGCAAAGAGCGATGAAATTGGGGGCAGTTAGCACTGAGGGGAAAATAGTGCTTGGAGTGTGTGGAAATGCAGAAGCCATCCAATAGTAAACAAATTATCTGAAGTGAAATGACAACATTAGGCGACGCAAAGTGCCGGTCCACATTATGAATATGGCTCTGTGCACAGTCTTTTTTTTACTACCTGCTTTTTTCTCCCATTCAAATCACCTGGGCAATCCTTATCAAAGATCTCTGGCCTCGTCTTTCTAAATGCAGGGCCAGTCGATGATTTGATGCACATAAACATTTTTCGGTTAGGGTAATGCAGAGACATGTGCGGGGGGGAGATAACGCTGTTGTTTGCTCACCTGAACATATATAAGAGGAAATATGTGGATATTGGAATAAAGAAGAGCATATTTCTTTGATTTTTCCATGCGTGTTTGAATGTGGATGATTACAGACACGTTTACAGCAAATCCTCTCTGTGATAGCCTGAGCTTCAACGACAGATCTGTGGTAATTGCCAACTTAAGTCCAACAACAGTGTCTGTTAAAGGTACTGTTACCATCATAAACTCATGCTGTCAAATGTGTTATATATGATATGTTTTGTAAAGGGATTCCCTGCCTGTCCTTAAAGACACAGTTGCAGAAAGTCCATTGAAAAAATGTTGTTTTCCAAATCATGATTGGCCTGACATAGACAATGACAAAAGTACACTTCTTTTTTCCATCGAACATGCTGACCATCATGTTAGAGGATGTGATTAGCATTAAAAATCTGCAGTGTGTCTTTAAGGAAAGGTGGTGATTAGATAACGGGTGCAAAGACTCTTATGAAAGACGCACAAAGCTCGATTTAGCAAATCCGAAGTGCTGAAGTAACACTTCTCTTTTACTGTCACTAATCTTCCCAGACAATACATGAGAACAATGCATGAGAAAACATGAGAACAAACAAAGAAGTTAACATAGTTTTTTTTTTTTATCATTATTATTATTATTATATTCATAATACAGATTTGACTGTTGCTGAGTGAGAAAACCCACAGGCCTGGCTGTTGTCTCTAGCGACAGACAAAAGGTGTCTGCTTCTGCTCTGTGTGCCCACACATTTACGGAACCCAACCCCTGAAGTCAAGGCCCATTTGTCTCCCAGTAAATTGGCATGTCTAGACTGCTGTTTATTTTATTATATACGTTTTACCAAGGTCTCCGCAAAACTTAATAAAGCATTATTAACGTGTATTTCCAGCACTGCAGACGCCTGCTTGATGATCACCCCTCTCCCCTCCTGTTACTGTCAGTGGTAAAAAATCTAAAATGAGGTGCTTAATCCATAATTGGGCATTTTTGTTAGGAAAATATTTTTTCGCGAATCAATGAGGCGACAGGGGTTGCATTCACTGTGTTGCATGTTAAGCCTGGCAGAGAATAAAGAAGAGGTGGATTAAGGAGCAACTTGCATTTTGCCAACACTGTGATGCCCAATGAGGGATGAATCTGGCAGATGCGACAGAGATTTATTGGGTGCAGAGGGGGGATGGATGAATGAATGTAGCCACTTGATGTGAGCTGGAGCCCTGCAAAAACATCTCACCCCGATGTTTTACTCCTGTGTCTGTGTGAAAACATAACTGTTTCAAATCTCAGCCAGGCTCCAAATTGAATGAAGGAGGTCACATTTTAACTGTTTCAGTGTCTGTGATTCCTCGGAGATGTGTGTTATGATGATTTATCTCCATGCTTACTGTGTCATGCATGTTTTGTTTTAATGCCACATAGCAACTTTGCAACTTGTGATAATTGGAATTTCTCTTTTTTTGGTCAGAAGGAAAGAGTAATTCAGGCATTGCACTTCTGCAAAGTCTGGGGCTATCTTTAAGATCCCAAAACACTGGATCCTACAATTCTAATAATGCAACTTTTTTGTGTCACATGTTAGTCCCTCACTCACCGGTGAAAAGCATATGTCTTTCCAAATTCGCACTAGTTTAAAACACAGGCTATTTGTCAAGAACTGCAGTTCCCCAAGCCAAATCTGATGACATTATGAGGGTTATTTTGCTACTCTTGGAAAAGCTCCCTTCAGAGCCACAGAAGACATTATACAGCTATTTTCACAGGCTGAGTAGTACTCTCCGTGATGAGTAAATTGATTTTGATGTGCAAAATCAGTGGAGTGCCCCTTTTAAGTCATGCAGCTCAAGTTCAAGTGAAGCTACAAGTAAAGGCTCACATGTGTGTATTTTGTTCGAGAGATGTGTGATTTAGTCAAGTACAGTTAATTAATATTTTTGAGGGGGCTGCTTAAGAGTCAATTATTTGTTTACAACAGCTTCGGGACAAAATGTGACACAGAATTAGCATTTAACATTTGGAGGATTAGCTTGAACTTCTACTACAAATTGAGTTTGGATATGTGTCTTGTGTGCAGACAGTATAGAAGGACATAAAACAGCTGAGAGTGTTTTTCACTGTGTTTCAACATGTAAGGTGTGCTCCTAGAGGTCTCTTAATCAAAACGATGAAAATAAAATGAATAGTTTGGTGCTGTTGTGAAGTAGCATGGAATCATGGGATTTGTTTATTTTCATTGTTAAACAGCCTCAGTTGCAGATTAAAATCTATCAGACTGACTCAGGCAGGAATGTTACAAAGAATTAATGTTATGTTCAGTTTTGTTTGCCAGCCTCCCTCATCACTCTTTGACTGGTACTTTCCCCCCAAGGCAGCGACAGGTGGCAAAATGAAACGCACCTTTACCTTAATTGAAATCAAAATTATCCATGGGTTTGACCATTACTGAAAACATTTGAGATATTGTTAGTGCAGAGCTAAAAAAATATAACACAAATAAAGCCATTTTTAAACATTTTATTACAGAAATATATCATATTACTCTTTTGACTAAATACTGTAATTAAGCTGCACTGCTGTGCCGGTTGTGCGCCGTGATGGAGAGTCAGAAAACACAAATCTGATCTCAATTTGTCTCGATGACACACGAGGCACAAGGGGATCCTGAGAAGAAGGACGGGAGTGAAGAAGCTGGGCGGGATGTAGGAAGTCTTCAGGCGTGTGTTCTGCCAACAGAGAGATCCCTCCAATGTTAAATCAATTACAGCACAGGCTGAACTGTTTGATAATATCAGTCATGACTGAGCAGATACAAGATTCCCTGGCGTTTACAGTGTTTTTCCGGAACATGCCAGGAGATCTGTTGAGGAGCTGTCTATATGTTGGCTGGGTAGCAAGAGTACAGCCGAGATAAGCTGCTCACGTGGGAACGCAGTTGGGGCTGAACAAAGCTGTCTAGGTTTGAAGGGCAATTCATATGGTGGGATAAAGTCTCATCTAGCCAGCAGCACCCACAATATAAATGTATGTTTACCAAGAGGCCTTTTTAGCCTGAGAGAAACAGTTGAGTCCCAAGATGATGAAAAACCTCTTGTATGCTTTGAGGTACAACACATTGTTTTTTTTTTTTCCTGGTGTCGGCTGTGTAATAAATCTATATTGAAATAAGGCAGGGTCATCTGGGTCCATGTCTGTCTATGTGACAGTGTTCACAGGGTAAACGAGAGCATGAATCAGTACGAAAACTCCTGCTTACCTCCTTAACACGCTATCAATCAGGCAGAATTGAAGTTAAAGCTAAGGAAAATAGTATTTCAAAACTAAATTAACATCAGTTCCTTGTATGACAACAATCTTTTCTCTGATGTGGCTTAAAATCCTACAACAAAGCGAATCAATTTCCTCCTCTGCAATAGGAGAAGTAATTTCCTTTGAATATAAATCCACGCGTCTGAGGGAACGACAGTGGATGACTGCAATGTGATACAAAGATGTTGTAAGACTCTGCTGTGCACGCTCTGCTTATTATTATAATTCACTACATGTTATTTGTCTATCAGGTTTTCATTTGCATGATTACATCAAAAATGTGTGTCATTGTGTGTGTGGGTGTGTGCGTGCTCCAGTACAATAGGAGTATATGCTCCTGTTTGTATGTGCTACTACACGTTCAAAAGAGAATAAGGGATATTGAGTTGTTGAAGAAAGAGGTGGCCATTCTGATCCAGGCAATTAAACTTAGTTTGAGATAAGAGAGAGCTGTGGACAAAACCGTCTCGGTAAAGTGTGAACCAGGACAGCGACACTTTTAGAGCTTTACTGCAGTTCGTGCTCTTGAATCAGACTGTGTGTCTGTGTGCATGCGTGTATCAGTGTGTGCATGCGTGCAGGCTTTAGCTGATAGGCAGCCTGCCAGTGTTTCTAACTACACATCAGTACCACCCTGCACCCTCCACTCTGATCCACTAACCCGCCCCACCTCACCCTCTTTCACAGCCACCGTACCCCTCCCCATTAAGACACCCTTCTGCCTCTAATGGAGTTCACTGCACAGCACTCTCAGCCCCGAACAAGCGGCGGAGGAGAGCCGCTAATAGCAGTTGCACAGTTGGAAAACATGGGTGTGAGCTCGAGTTAATGTATGCCACTAGAGCAGCGTTGGCAGACAAGATCGTGTGATCTGCCGCTGTGTGTACGAGCCCCAGCCCATCTGTATGGTGACATCCTTCATAAATGAACCAAGCTGAGCTGTGACGGCTGTCTCTTCGGCTGTGCCTCAGTCCCGGCGCTGCGCCCGACACCTCTGATGCTTGTACAGTATCTCGTCTCTGTATCGCAAAAAAATGTAAAAGAATGTGCCACGTTTGTACATATATCAACCTTTAGGGTTCTGTCAACATGACTTTGATGGGCGGTTTGAGTGAAATTGGTGTAAATGGGCATATTGTGCACTTTTCCTTCATTTTTTTCCTTCATTCAGCTCTTCATACGCTGAAAGCAGGTGTTTGTAAAACTGCACTCATTCCTCCTATCATTGATCTTGAATCATTAATGTCCTCTTCTCCTGTTTATATTCAGAAAACAGGGATTTAAATAGGTCACACCTAACCTTCCTCTTCTTTTTTTTTCTCTTCTAAAGGAGCAGAGGCCATGTTTTCCCAGCAGCCACAGGACCTGGTGGTGGTCGCGGGTCAGCCTGTAACGTTACCATGCACCATCCCTGGTTACCATGGCGTTGTTCTGTGGATCAAAGATGGCCTAGCGCTTGGAGTAGGCAGAGACCTCTCCGGTAAGGAACAACAATTATCCCCTCGAGCGTGTCACACTGGATTTATCCATCACCCTCACTTTTCCCCTATTAATTAGCACTCTCTAATAAAACTGTCATATTCAAACAGCTGCTAAAGCCCCCACATGTTAACATCCTACCCTCTGCCAAATATATCACTCCACAGACAGATAACAGAGGTCGCATAATATTGTGTTACAAAAAGAAGTATTACATTACAAGTGTTGCGTGAAGCATCAATAATTGTATCACTCAACATGACCAGACAGAATCAAAAATTCATTTCTGTCTCGGTGTCAGACGCAGACCTAAAGCTCTTAAAGCCTACTTTGGGTTTGGCAGGGAAGCACAAAAACCCAAATGAAATGTGAAATCAATAGTGGCACTGGTCTTTCTCTGGTGCTTCAGGCTGCTAAATGGCTTTTTGAAGAGTAGCTGGCGTCCTCTAATTACACTGCACCTCATGTATAATTGCTTAATTGTTTAATTTGGAGTAAAAGTGGCGACTGCACTGTCATTTAATGGCCTGTTGTTCCACCAATCAAGGCTTAATGTATATTCATGACTATGACGAATTTTGAGGAGACGTAACACTCCTCTAAATAAACATTTACAACCTTTTGAAACGCCGAGCTTTTAAATGAGAAAATCCATAAAAAGTGTAGTTCACCTGCATCATTTACTTAAAAGATCGTTAAATTCTTCCAAAATGGAGATGGATTTGAATCTGGGCATTAGCACACAGTGGGCGCCCACCTCTACATGGGCACAGCCTTTATTTTAGAGCTCTCTAATTTGCCTCATTCACTGCCTCTGTGTGATCACTGAGAAATAATAGAAATTCAAGGCACAGTGACAAAATATTTAACCGCGGACGTTCCTGAAAACACAATAGTCTTTCACGATCGGTGTGTATAAATATGTATTTCACTTGAGATCGGAGGTCTCCCACTCTGTGACCTTTAGCAAACGCTCTTAGAAGCCTTCCCTGTCGCCGATGTGGTCTGTAATTAAACCTCAGTGGCTGACAAAGCCCCAGTAAAGCCACCCTATTCCCTCTACGGGTTCTTATCAGGCCCAGGGGAGGCTAAGGGGTTGCAGTAAACAACAGCACTGCAGTCTTCAAGTCTCCTCTTGAGGAAGAGGAGGCAGACAGGGAGAGTACTTATGATTGCTAAAGATAGAGAAAAAGAGAGGAGGGAGGAAGGGAGCAGAATTTCTATTTAGGGTCAGAGATGTAGAGTTTATTTTATCCTTTTCTTTTTGCTATTGGTTTAACAAGACAAGACAGTCAAAATGAAAGTTCATCTCAAAAATGGCCAAC
The DNA here is from genome assembly GCA_029783645.1 of Ctenochaetus hawaiiensis. Classification (NCBI taxonomy): domain Eukaryota; kingdom Metazoa; phylum Chordata; class Actinopteri; order Acanthuriformes; family Acanthuridae; genus Ctenochaetus; species Ctenochaetus hawaiiensis. The sequence continues at coordinate 7,544,604 of JAPZDY010000024.1, forward strand.
AGTTGATCAGCCTTTAACATCCTGTCTGTGGACACAGATGGACAGTCACATTCAAGAAGCAGTGATGCCGACTTGGAGAGTTAAAAGTGATCTTCATCTCTTAAACCTTTTTTGGAAAAACGCATAGGTTTTATATGAGAACGAATAGCTTCCTGCCTGGTGAAGATAGGTAGATTCAGCAGTGTGATACAGACAGAGTGCCTTCTATTGAACGGGATGACACTTTTCAAAAATAAAGCGCCTCACAGCTGTCCTTTTTATCACTCCTGCCTACATAAACAAGCAATACATGCAGCGGTAAAAGAGTGATGGTGCATCCACTGCAAGATGTACACAATGAAAGGAAAGTGGCAGCTGTATATATAAAAAGGGGCGACGAAATCAAATGTTGCATGGAGCATTTCAATAATATAGGTCTGCTCGGCTATTCATAGAAAGGAGCTGCGTCGGCAACGTGGTGCTCCGCCTGGGACCTGTTTCCATTCACAGGAGTGGTGATTAAACCGAGAGAACTCTTTCACCATTCAGCGGCAGAAATCACAGCACAAAAGCCAATGATTCCTATCTTCCCCTGAATTTCCTATTCATTCCCTTTTGTGTCAAGCATCTCCACTCTAATTAAAGGAAAAATAAAGTAGCCCCACAACCACGCAGAACATACCAATCAATGTCATGAATATGCATGTCAAGAAAAAAAAAAAAACGTATCTGCACGTTATACAACAGACAAAGCAGCCATAAGTGAATTCTCCTGGTGCATATACAGCGGAGAAGTGTTTATATACATTATGCACTGAGGATATATGAGATGAGCTCTGGAGGAGAGAGGCAGGAGAGGAGAACAGTTAGAAAGCATATGTCACTCTCAGGAGAGCAAATTTATACCACGTGTGTGTTTTATACATAATCCCACCGCCACGAAAACATTTATGTCCCATCACAATCTCAAAAGATTAATTCCCATCCCATCCAGTTACTCTGTCGTGTTTTTGCAAACAAGAAGTGAGCATCAAGACAACAGAATGATCGTCATAATGTTTAGAATAAAAAATAAATGAAATATAACAAATGCTGATTCATATTTGAGCAACTTTACATAAAAAAACTGACCTATGTGACCCAAATGTCAACCTCCGGTTTACAGCTTCATCTAGCCCGTGTCAATCCCCAGGTGGTTACACTGTGTGAAACATGTTCTAGGTGAACGCTATAAATCAACAGGCCTGTATAGTTATATGCACACACACACACACACACACACACACACATATGCACAAAACACCATTGATCCAGCCTCAAGACAAATCCATTTCCCCCTGATGGATTCATTACTCCTTAATGGGCCTATTTTACATTGTTTGCTTTAGGTAACACATTGTGTCTTAGAAATTCGCTGAGCTCTAAGATCGATGGCCCTTTATGCACATATCACATGTGCAGAGGTGATCCGTCTTCATGCGTGCCATTATAATTTTAGTCATATTGACAAAATGCATGACAAAGGTGCTTATAAGGTGTCAAAAACACATTACAGTACGATTCTGTTCTTTGGGAAATTAGATTATAAAATTCACATCACTCACTATCCAAAACAAATGCAAATTACTTTGTTTTACTTTTGGAAGCAGCTAATGCACGGAGACAAAAACTGGAGCAGAGCCACGTCCTCACACAGCAAAATTATTCTTAGTTTGCCAGAGGCACAGATGAGGTAATTGGCCAGATCATCTGTTTGTGTAAATGGAAATTTACATGGCTTATACCTTGCTACAATTAAGGCAAGCAAACAAAAGCCCATTTGAAGTCGATCCTCTTTCTGGCGGGGGGCGGAGGCGCAGGTAGAATATGCACTCGCTAGGTGGACCAGAGTCAACTCAAGGTCACATCATTCAGAATGTGCAATGATCATTACCCTTGTGATCCGCAATGGCATTATTGCTTTAAATCTCATCAATGAACATAAAATTGAAGCAAAATGGCTCCCTGGGTGACCTTGTGCACATAATGGTGTGTCCTGTATTTTAGGCATCATTCTGAGAATGAACAAGCAGAAAGCTCCCTTTCACTCAGGGGTTATTAGTGTTATTAATGGAAGCTTTTAGTTATGATCAGGTCTCTATTAACCCTCTCTCGTTTACAACTGCTTTTTCCTGTAGTCCCACTGTCCCTCAGTGTAAGACATTTTGCAGCATGTGCTTTTAAAATCCAAAGAAAGATGACATTTTATCACCCGTGCGCCTTGTTTTCCCATAACACATCTACAAGGGCAGCTTCCATTTTTGCCTTTTTTGTTTTTTTTTTCAGTTAGCTTTCTGCATATTTTGCTTTCTTCTGTTTATTTTCTCCCCAGCTATGATGTTTATGCGTTCTCTCTGTCCGTCCTCCCACTGTACAGACCCTTAAGATTAAAGGCTACACGTAGGAGGATGGCTTAATCGGCTGTAACTCACCCCACCAGCATAAAATGAGGCCCACTTCAGTCTCTATTAAAACCAACTGGATTCACTGAGGCAACAGACAGTAATTGGACTTCGGGCATACAATGAGTTTTTGTTGAAGACAAATTCAAGGACTTCAAAGCTGTTATGAGGCTGCCCAGTCTGTTATGTTTCTTTTCGTTGGTAAAAAACCAGTCTGTAAAACGTTTACAGTGAAAAATGGACGTGTTCGAGGATCTCTGAAGTGCACATGAGTAATTGGCTAGCTGTTACTGAGAAATCAATGTTTTACTTCCCAACATTTGTTGGCAATGACCCAACAGTTGAATGGACACTGATTGAGTTTTTGGAAAAGGAAATGACAAGTGTGTAAATCAAAAAGTGTGTTGCTTTTTTCCCTTTCTGAAGGCACAATGTTAGATTGAGGCTTTGTTAAAAGTCTGACCTTGATCTGCCGTAAAATGCAACACGCAAGTTTCAGTATTGATCAACTACTTGAGGACCACTGGAAGAAAAAAGCAATTTAGCCTGAAATTCTGCCCCCCTTTTTTTCTTTTGAGTGATTTCTATGAACAGACACTCTCATTTCACTCAGCATCCTGCATCCCTGATAATTAGAAAGATGGATTGAGAGAGAATAAAAGGGATCATCAGAGACAAGCAATTCCATAGGCATGAGAAATACCCCATAAAGCTTTCCAGTCAAACACATTCTTCTTGCTTATTTGCCCCCGTGGAAGGATTCACTCCACAATGCACTCTCAATGCATATTTTGATAATAGTTAAGGGGATATCTTTAAAACCGTCTCGCTTGACTTGTGTAAAATGCCCAGGTCTCTTGGATATTGCTCTGCTTTTGTGCATTATTAAACTATAAATCATTTCACAGAGCAATGCTGAAACAACTCAAACGCTAGCTGTTCCAGGTTACGGCTGCAGTAAAACATCATTCTGCACAATGCAGCAATCTCTTCAGTGGCTCATCAACATAACCAAGAGTGCTAAAACGCATTAGTGCTATTCATATTTTCACCTTGTATGACAATTCATGCTTGAATTAGAAAACAAAGAACCAAAAACTATAAACAAATATAATCTATATTACTCACCTGCTGCCTATTTGAATGATATGGAGCAGTCCCATTGCAGATAATATGCCCAAACCAATATTATGTTTTTTTAACATATTTCTTAATGTGTTTACCAATTAAAATGTGAAAATGAACCTACTGTCGACACATCCAGCTTTTATATCTGAGAGGCTGAAAAATGAAATGCACCTTCTTGCATTTGGAAAATGAGCAGTGCTCTAATTTGGAAGATGATTGAAATTAAAACACTTGTTTGTGCTGCAGGCTATCCTCGTTACACAGTGATTGGTGACCACGGCTCTGGAGAGCATCATTTGCGAATCCAGCGTGTCGAGCTGATGGATGATGCTGTGTTTGAGTGCCAGGCCGTCCAGGCTGCCATGAGGTCCCGTCCTGCCCGTCTCACCGTGCTGGGTGAGTCCAAAACAAACACACAAACACACTCCAAACAACACAAACATCTCCAGTGACTGAGGTGCAGTACGACTCACGGAAAAGGCTTCACTGACACTCTTATTTGTTTAATTACGCTAGCTTGAAGACAAAATGACAGATTTTGTTTAACATCACATGTGTGTGTCATCTAGCTGTATGAGATACTTGATCTTTTATTAGTGGTGTGCCTTTAAGGGGGGGGGGCAGTCCTGTGATCAACATCCAGGTGGTGTGAAGGAGAAAAAGGACATTTAGCTCATATGAATCATCCCAAATAATTGACCCAAATCTACACCCTCGAGTTCAGACAAAGGACAGAAGTACCATCATTGCACAAGAGGTCAACTAAACTGGCACTTTACAATAATAAAAGTATACAGCACGTTGTTGTTTACATTTACTTATACATTATGTTAATAAAGGTAAGACATTAAAACAGATATTTACAGAACATTATGATGTCAGGATATATTTGCATCCCATTCTGGGAACAGAAGATATATTTCGTATTAAAATCATCAGAAAGGAATTAAGTCAATGCTAATGTTGCCCATTTGGCAGCCAGTGTCAATATGACTGAACTTCCACAGACCCTTACAGTTCCACTTTAATTTCCTCCCCCTGCGTGCAGCCTCCATTTTCATTATTACCATAAGCTTGAGAGGATACTGGTTCATAATTAAACTTTATTGGGTTATCATTCAATGTTGCCATTTCTGCCTTATTGAGTAGAACGAGAGCAATCGCCGGCTCACGCTTCATCCTCGGGCCCTTCAAACTTCCCGCTGGTTCCCGTCTCCCGCCTCTCACCGACTCCCTCACTGGAGGATAGCTGGAAAGAAAGCAAGAGTCGGTGACAGAGCGACTGAGAACAAGGGAGACGGAACGAGGAGGATGATGTGTTGAAAGGGAGAGAGAGGGGTGTCAGCCACGCAGTATCCTCGCCACGAGCGACTGATCCGCCTTATTGATCCGGCCTAATGAAAAGTGAAACTAACGATTTGTAGGGGAGAAGGCAGCAGGAGAAAAAGAGAGAGTGGGGGAGAAGACAAATTGCGGCATAACGTTTCTCTGGCTGCCAAGTGCCCTGCAAATGGATATGAGTGAATAATTATGGATACTTCAACAGAGAGCTAAAAATGTCTGTTGCAACTGCACCGTCCAACCTTCTTCTGCTGTCCTTTTTTTCTCTACTTGTTCGAATCTTTCGCAGTTTAGCTGCTCTGACGTAGTGCTCTATGCTAAAACTTTGTCTTTAGATTACAGTGTCAAAGAGGGAAGGAATTGTCACCGTCAATGTAGGATGTGTACCCTGACACCATTGCAAGGTCTTGGACAAGAATTTGATCAATTTAGTCAAACTATGTTCAATTTTAAGACACTTTGGGCTCCAAAAATGGCAATTTCTCCGGCCTTCTTGGTATCCTTGGGATATTTCATGCCAATGAAACTGTGTTTCATTTAAAAAGCAGCTCAACTCCATCCCCCTCTGAGAAAAACAGCTGCCATACACAGTGAATGCTAATAATTCTTGTGTGTTTTTTCTTTTTTTTTATTTGTTTGTTTTAATCCTCTTGACACCGTGCTTTCCTGATTTGGCAAACCGTACACTGACTACTCAGAGTAATTAAAACAAAGACACAGATTATTTGCAAACGCTTGACTTTGGACTGCGAGCGACATACAGCAGCAGTTGGTCCTGTATTTAAACAACTAATCAGCGACGAGAAAGGAGAAACCTTTATTACCTGTTTGGCTGATTGAGGGGGAGAGAGTTTATCATTCCTCCCCTTAAGCCCGAATAGAAGGTGTTTGTTTAATCCCCTGCCGAGCGAGCTGACTCCTGAATGCACTGCCAGAGAGAGCTGCAGGCTGACACACACACGCACGCACACACACACACACACGAGGTAATGGAGGAAATATATGCAAGGCCTGTGTCACTGCAAACCCTAAGCTGTCAATTACTTGCCAGTGGTGACAGAGTGTGTCTATCGACTGGAAGACAGCTACAGCCCCACACACCTATGTACGCACACACACACACAAATACATACATAGGCAAATACACAATATGCTTATATACACACACCCACACACACAAGTACGCATACTCTCACGCTGCCTCCCTCCTCGAGCTGACAGCGGAATAAATCTCAAACTCTCCCCTCCATCTTTCATAACATCGTCCCGAACTCCTCCAAGTGCCTATCAGAAGAACTTCCTGCCTCTTGACTTTGATCGGCTCGGAAGTAACATAACATTTATATTGACTAACATATAGAGAAAGACCTTTATCACCGCCAACGAGTAGATTTTGTTCTGTGTGTTTTCCTTTTTTTTTTTTTCCTCACAATTTGCTGAGTTTGTCCTTTAAAACCAAAAGGTTCTTCTGAGACCTTCCATCACCTCCCGACGCACATGAAGCTTCTGTTTTACTTCCATTACTTTCAGCCAATAGTTCAAATGCAAGAGCGATTAAAATTTAAGAGTGAAAACACGGATCACATTAACATTTATAAAAAAAAAAAAAACAGTGAAGTTCTTTCATCAAAAAAAAGTGATAAGAAGACAATGGATGGGGAACTACCGAGCTTGCAGGCTTACCCTTAAATGCCAAGAGGAGAATCAAGGTCTCGTGAATTAGTCATGAAGGAAGAGAACGAAGGGGCTTCAGGTCCAAAGAAGACCCCTGAGGCTAATTATATCCCTTGCAGCAAGTTGGCACTACTTCAGACCTTTGCTCTGATCTTTCTACCTTAGGTTGGGGACCACTAGAACAAAGAGAACAGAGATCGCTATTGTTTGATGAAGGTCTTCGGCTGGAAATCAACTTTGAGATTTTTTTCTCTTTTTTTCTTTGACAATTATGATTGTGTCATTATGTCATGATGAATTGTGGTGCCATTTATTGACTCACAGTTGACATTTTGATGAATTGGTCCGATCCTGAATGTTTTTTTGTTTTTCTGTCCTTTTCATCCATTCATTCATTTTGTCTTTTTTTTCTGTATGACTCATTATTTTTTAGTTAATGCCGAGCCATGCAATTCTTTTATTACTGAATGCTCTTAGAAGGATATTAATGCAGAGATGCTTTGGACATCCATCAAACCTGTAATCGGTTAAGTAAGTTTTAAAACTGCTTATCAGCTGTTTACCAGAGATAACTGGGAAGATAACAAGCTGACTGAGACAACTCTTTACTTTCACTTATCTTCAAGTCATAAATCAGAGTTGAGCTGTTTTATCTTTAAGCTGATTTTTCGTGTAAACTTACTGGCAGTCTGCTAGTTTCTGCTACTTCATCCGAATACTTAAAGCGTAGGGCTTTCTTTTTTTTTTTTCTCCTACAAGACTGTGAAGAATCTGACAAAGTGTTGCCTTTTAAACTGTAGGTAGGGGACGCAGGGGGGGATCAGCATGGTTTACTTTCAGATGCATCTTTGACAAACTTTTCATAATTATCTGCCTCTGCGTTCCAGCTCCGCTCGGTGCGGGGCCATAAAGGTCATCCTGCAAAACATGCTACTGAGATCAGGCGAAAGTTGGAAAATGCTTAAAGAGGTGAACTGAAAAACATAACCACCATACCAAAAACAAAGAATATTTAGTTGTCAGTATCTGCAATACTGTGTAATTACAGTGATGATTCTGTAGACTTTTAATACAGTGCAAACTATCATGTAGTTCAGAATCACCTGTCATGTTAATATTTTTCACTCCTCTCAAAAACATGTAACAGTTTAATTCAAAAACTAAATAATTTGCATCCAAAATAGTTTTGATCCCAAAAAAGAAGAATTAAATTATCTAAACTTCCAAATACTCCATGTCCCTGCAGTGTTGTTTCACACTGGAGAATACTGCTTTAAACACTTTCCCTCTGAATAACTGATTTTGGGTTTGTTGTCAAACCACAATGGTGCCACTCGGCTCTCAGTATGCTGGGACTTAGTTATTCTTCGGGCTCTCTGCCATATCTACTCAGTGGTCAGACTAAACAAGGTAAAACTGTGATTTCAAGTACGAACCTTCCGTTTCTCTTTTGACGCTTTACGAATAGCTTCGCAAAAGCGACACACCTGTTGATTCCAGCTTGTTATCAGCATCACACCGCACTTGACACTGAAACAGGAACCTGTTCTCGTTTAAGTCTGCACAGATCATTATACTCAGCTTCCAGGTTCTTTCACCAGTGAGGGCTGATTTCTTATATCCCCATCTAACTGGCCAAGTCTTTCTCTTTCTCTCTGCCCCTGCAAGTGTCAGTCTGGTTGAACCATCAAGTTTGTTCTCCGTGTAAAATTTTTACCTTTTTTCACAAAATCTTTCAATGTAGCATATTTGTTAAGAGAAACGACTACAACATAACAATGAAAAAGCATTCAAAAATATGGAAGAGTCCACTGAACCGTATGACCTTACTGCTTTTGAGGCAGACGATACAAAACTGAAAGAGAGAAAGAGAGAGAGCGATTATTCATATTGAAGTGTTTTTTATAATGTTATTTTTTGAACTGCATTAGCATAAAGCATAACACAAAAAAGTACGGTTTTACAAATTGAGTTTGTGCTTCATGTGGTTCATAAATACTTTTATCGTTTAAAGCACAATGGTACAGTGCAGGCATTGCTCTTACAGTTAGCATGCAGCGTCATATGAATGTGTACAAACAGATTATCTCCTTTTCATTTTTACATATACTTTTTGTTTTTGCTGCCACGATGGCATCATTTGTTCAGCGTGCCTTTTTTTTTATGTCAGCTTTGCATATGAACAAATATCTGGTTCATCTCATTATTAAAATGAAATATATATACAATTGTTGCAGGGGATGAAACTTTAAAGACCTTGCACAAGATCTCTCATAATGACAGGCATTCATAAACTCAGTATAATGCTCGTTCTCTGACAGACAGAACTGATAACGTGCCATTTGAATGAGCCAGTGCGTGCAAGATATTTGTTTTCTCTTTCCTGCATTGTCAGTGTTTTGGACCAGTGCTTTAGCAACAATATTCATGTACACAAAAGCCCAAGGGTATCTTTTGTTATCGTTGTTCCCAACTGCCAAAGCTACATCAGCTTTTTTCTGTGGATAAGTCTGAATTCATTAGTTCTCAAGGATCACACAGCCATCCTTCTAGTAATAGAGGTGAAAACTAAGGGCAGGGTAAGAGGAGAAAAAAAAAGAAAGAAAGAAAGCTACTAAAGAATTAGAAGAGTTAATAGTGAAAAAAACAAGACACAGATGCTGTCCCACACTGTGCATGAATGTGTATTTTGTTAAAACTGCCGTCTCTGTTGCTCGTTCTCTGCTGAGAGCCTGCGAGCTGTTTCTCCGTTAATTCAGCCAGTGATGCTGCTCGCAGCGAGTGGGAACCGCTGACCAATGATGGGTCTGTAATAAGAGACATTGTTTGCAACTGTTGGCCCGACTATATAACAATGAGTGCAATTTAGCTACTGTTGTTGTTGTTTCTTGGAAAGAAGCTTTACACAAAGAAGTAATTTCGCTCTGTTCTCTGTCATTATTAGGGCATTCAGTATTTTGTGCGAGCAGACTCTCAGGGCCGCCGCTGTTGCGACAGCTACAGTGAGAAAGCTCAGCATGACTCGAAGTTTAGTAAGCCTGCTGTTTAAGGAGTGGTGTTAGTTGGCTTATTATCTCTTTACGACTAGGAACAAGATCTTTTGTGCCCAAAGTGGGTTTTTTTTCTACGGTTAAATGCACATTCCATTTTGGTTTCCAAATGTTATCATTGTGAAGATGTAGAAGTCAGTCATATCCATGTACTTCTTACTGAGTGCTGCTCTAAAAATTGCCTGCGTATGTGTGTGTATGTGTGGGATATAAGAAACTCCACCACATAAAGGACTGCAGCAGTGCAAAATATAAGTACTGTAAAACAAAAAAGGCTCTTGATCCTTCTGCTTAAGTAGCCAATTTGTCTCTCACATGAGTTAATTTGGGTCCGGCCGAGGATATTCGTCAGAGAAAATGGAGATAAGATGCCCTGAAGAGCAGTAAAATAAGACCGTGATGTTTGTATTACATCGCCTTTTCTGCCGTTTTGTCTGAAACACAAGACGGAATGATAACTACAGCTATGATATCAGAGGGGCTGAGAACAGGTGCGTGATTATGGCAGACAGACTGTATGTAGGATGTTTTTTTTTCTTTTTTTTCCCCCCCTGCATTTCAACAGAAGGAGGAGAAATGACACGAATGTGTAACCGATGTCAGCACTAACTAATTAAAGTAGATACCAGGTGGTACAGAATCTTGTTACTCTACAAATGACTCTA
>JAPZDY010000024.1:7564803-7576419 GCA_029783645.1 Ctenochaetus hawaiiensis
ACCACTTCATTACAGGAGCACCTCCAGGATCAATTGGTACCTCCACCAGATCAGGCTGGATCAATGAAGACACCTTCGTTGAGTTCCTTGAACATCTGGTTCAGCAGACCAAGTGCTCCCCTGACCTGCCACTGCTGCTAATCTTGGATAACCATGAAGCCCACATTTCACTGAAGGCTCTGGACATAGCAAAAACAAATGGTATTGCTATGCTCACAATTCCACCCCACACATCCCATCGTCTCCAGCCTCTGGATAAGAGTGTGTATGGTCCATTTAAGACCTATTACAACAGAGCTCTTGATGGTTGGATGAGATCCAACCCAGGCAAAACAGCCAGCATATACCAAATCCCTGGCTGTGTGAATGAAGCTTTCATGTCAGCAATGACACCACGGAATATCTCCTCTGGATTCAGATCCACTGGGATTTTCCCTTACAACAGAGATGTCTTCTCCGATGCAGAGTTTGAGCCATCCATGGTGTCAGACAGGCCCAACCCGAATCAGCAGCCCTCAGCTGCAGGTGATGCGCCCGTGGTTTCAACCTCCCTTTCTGCTGAGCTATCTTCACCAGGCCCTGCACATGTATGTGCTACACCAAGTTACACAGATTCACACCCCAACCATGCTGGATCCTATGTGTCTCCTACTGAGATTCTACCCTTACCCAAAAGTCAGCAGCCCAGGAAACAAACAAACCGAAAGCGTGTGAAGACAAGAATCCTGACTGATACACCTGAAAAGCAAGCAATCGAACGTGCCCATAAAGAGAGGAAAAATAAACAGAAAGGCAAAACAGAAAGAACCATCAAAGAGCAAGGAAAGCTGAAGAGGAAACAAACCCATACAAAAATCACAGTGGAAAGCAGCTCTGAGAGTGATGTTGCCATCCCATTTGATGACACTTCTCAGCATGAGAGCTCCAGCGATGAAAGAAGTGAACCAGATATCTCAGATCTGGTAGTTGGTGACTTTGTCATCGTAAAATTTGCATCCAAATGCAGGAGCCACCATTACATCGGCTTAGTTGACAGCCTTGTGGGTAATGAAGTGAGTGCCAGATTTCTCAGAAGAATCAGAGGGATTACTGGCAGTAGGAAACCCACCTTTGCATTCAAGGAAAAGGATGAGGCATCTTTCCCACGGAGTGATGTGCTGAAGAAGCTACCTCAACCTCAAAAGGCTGGAGGAACTGCAAGGAGGGAGCAACAGTTCATATTCTCCTGCAACCTTGACAGTTGGAATATAGAATAGTTGTTTTGATTAAATGGTTAAATGATTTTGAAACTAACTGGTGGTTTGTTTTGAAACTAACTGGTGGTTTGTTCTCACAAGTTCAAAACTGTTAAAACTGTTTGTTAGCACAATATGCTCAGGTTTACATTTTAAAACTCAGATGGTCAGTTTACCCCCAGATGGCTCAACTTACCCACTGACTTTGTTCAACTTACCCCTAACCTGGGGCAAATTGAGCCACAGGACCACTTTTTTTTGGGAAGCCATTATTTTGGGCAGCTTTGTCAGAGATGCATTCTGATAATTTCATTTGATAGGAGACATCCTGAAATAAAGGTATATGTTTTCATTCTATTTCTGTGTCATTTTTCCTTACCTTCAGGACAACATAAGTAAAAAGTGGCTCGTCTTACCCCACTCTCCCCTACTTGGTGAGTTCAGAACCATCCGTGGGAGGCTTCTTTCCTCTTCATCACCCACTGACCCAATCAAAGTCCTCCCTGCATGCATGCCTGTGGGACTTGTTCGTTTATTTTAACATTTGAGCTTTATGTTTTAGATGACCTCAGGGTTTAAATGAAATACTCATGAAAATTGACCAATACACATGTCTTCATGTCTTTAGTTAACTTTCGTATAACAAAATTGTAATAACACATCACATTTTCACCTTGTATTTGAGCACACTGAACCCCGAGATGTAAACGAGCTTTAGTTTTAAAGCCGGTGTATGTAAGTGCCCTTTCCTCTGTCATTCATCCTAAAGGTTTGAATTTTCCTTTTTTTTTTTTTTTTACTTTGCCTTTTATAACAAATTTTAGAGGGTGAAACTTTTAATTGTAGAGAATTGAGTACATTTAAAAAATCTCCAAACACATTAAAAAAAGTGAACAAATTTCAAACTTTCACAGCAAAGCCACTGGAATCCCTGATCACTAAATATCGTTAAAAATTCTTGCTAAAAGTTGGGCTCGTTAGACATCAGAAAACATAAAACACAGAAGGGGGTGCATTTAGTATGCAAGTTAGAGGCCAAATATAATTTAAACTTGCATATATTAATGGCACCATTAGAATAAATGCAAGGGGAATTTTGAAGTAAACACAGTGAAGGTTTTAGGACTATTACTGAATTAGCTCGGCTGGCAGCACATCAAGTTTCATTGAGTAGATTATCCATTTGGTTCAGCCGTTTTTTTTAATTAGTAGATAATCCAGAGGGCTGGACTGTTTGATGCCACTGGCTGGCCTTCTACTGTCAGGCCACTGCGTTGGTAAGTTAAAACCAGGCTTGACAGTTTCTTGTTTAGCTTATTGTTGATGTGTCTTTGCATAGCCTAGAGCTTGGTGCTGTTTTTTTTTTTTTTTTTGTGAGAAAGCAGGGAATATATTTTAAAATGAGCCACACTGGCAAGAAGTTTACTCCCGCAAAATAATACAAACAGGATGGTTTGGATGATAGAGAGATGATATGAACAAGCATAACCCAAACAAAGAAAAAAAAATAAAGCCAACAAATCTAAAACCTCAAAAAAACAACCTCTGATGCTCAGTTTCCTCTATTTTTGTTAACATATTAATAAACTTGATAAGCCACATGTCGTCCTATTGTTGCATCTTACTGGGTTTCTTTTAGCCTCCAGTTGTAGAAACCAACTAATGCTGCTTTGAATACAAATGGAGATGAAAAAAAAAACAATCCTTTCCATCTCAATCTTGTTACTTTTGCCACTCGTCTCTCAGCATGGTTAAAAATATTCTTCACATAGACTCCAGGCAGTGATATGAAAATTTATCAATTTGTAATGTGGCATGGTGTTGAATTCAATGGAGCAGCCGGCTAACCCCCTTTCTAAGATTAATGACTTCAGACAGGTCCGGAGCGACGAGGGAAACAATCCTGATTGTGTCAGAAAGGATATTACATTGACATATCCCGCGTATGACAGCTAATGCGTTCTGCTTTGAAAGTGACTCACGCACAGCCATGATTTTCATCACATGGTTCCTCACATACAAATGGACTTCACAGAAACATGCACTGCATTAACGATACTCTCATAATTATAAAATACATATTGACACATGGAAAAAATAATGATTTCAGTCCAATAACGCAGAAAATGTGGCGCGACTCAAGAGGTACTTTGAGGTACTTGAACTATAAAGTGGTTGAAATAAAAAGATTTCTATGGAAATGTCTTTGCCGTCTGATTTTTTACAAGTTCAATGACATTTTAATTATATTATTCAGAATATGCTATGCTTAAGAGAGAAGAAGAGCTCATACTTAGATTAGATTTATTAAAAGGAAACCCTTGCATTAAAGTGGAGAAATGAGGACATAATTACTACTGGTTTGTACACTGACAATAGGCCGCAGTTTGACTCAGCCTCTGATTAATGGGTAGTGATTATGGTGGTTGAATATATATGCTGTTCGTGACACTTTAATATACAGTTAAGTACTGTGGCTAAGTTTCAGCCATGACACCTCAACTTACCCTTGTGGCTCTCTTTTGTTTTACATTCGAACCTACCAGAGCCACAAAATGCAGAGTGTGGGTCTGCAGAATAAAATGTCTCATTGATGTGAAGGTGTGACTTGATATATACATACTTTTGTATGGTGTGCAATGAGAAAAATCAAACAGATAAAGTCCCTGCAAAGCAGTCCATATATTTTTGAGGCTAATCCTCAGGTTGCAACACAGTTAAAAAAAAAAAAAAAAAAAGAAAAGTTGACAGTGTGCTCCCTCTGGTTATCTGTTTCCATAGTAAGAGCATGTTTGAGGTCCTTAACTATAGAAGAGACTTTGTTTCCTCAAAAACAAAAAAAGCACCAGCGTGCCTCCTTTAAAGAGATGGCAGGGAAATGCATCTTGACTTTGTGGTTGACCACACTGTGCCCTGTTGCCCATGCAATTTGTTCTACTCAGTGACTTTGTTCTGCCCCGCATTGGTTAACATAGACTCCCAGAGTCCTCCCCTGAGCGTTTTAGGGAGAGTGAGAGCTACTGAGCGCTACCAACCGATTCCAGATGGCTTCCACAATGTAGGGCTCAGAGGATGAGCGCTGAAAAGAAGATTGATTTCCTTTGTGGAGTATGACAAGCCATGCACTAGAGCGCAGCTCTCCAGACACACAAAAGAGGCTCAGAAAAACATATTTCTACTTTTTTATTTATTATTTTTCTCATATCAATCAGCATTGCGGTGAAACTATATACTTTAAAGTGATGGGTTCCCTTTGGTCCTGCAAGGGGCAAGGTGTGTGTTTTCATTAATGCTTTTTACAGTGTAGCACTTTCGCTTACAAACCTTACCTTTTTGCCTCATCCCTCTTCTATGTGTGTGGCAGGGATAATTGATAAGGTCACAGCTTATCTTAGAATGAGGTGAGTTATTTAGCTCTTGTTAAATGTACGTGCAGTTGAGCTTTCTGAGTAATAAATGAGAAGACTTATGGTTAAAATAAACAACATTGGTCTTCATGCAGTCATTCTCTTTGTTATATTTAAAAATCTGCTTCTTCACTCCGCTATTCAAAAGGGAAAGCGTTGCCCTCGTGTCCTCCTGAGCCTCCTGAGCTGAGCTCTTGGAAGGGAGGCAGCAGGTGTCTGCATGAAGGTCTATGTTTTCCATTTTCTTGGAACTTGCTGATGTGCAATTTTCAATTATCTGAGACAGAAATAAAACAAAAGTTATTTACTTCAAACTTTGAGCATGAAGCATGAAAAGAGTTCAACTGCATGCAATGGGAGCTGTAAAACTTATCTCCTCTCTACCTTAAGCTCTAAAGTTATCAATCGCTCCTCATTTTGTTGCAAACTAACGGTTCTCAAAGATTCTCAGACACCCTAAAAAAACTAAAACCAAACTCTTGGTAGGCATCCATGGTAGAAATTTGTCAGATTTGTGAATTTTGAGGCGAAAAACCATGAGAGCCACTGATGTAAACAGCTGAGATATCCTTGAATTTGAGATATTGAAGATGCAATCCAATATGCATTTGACTAATCTCTAGGTGTGAAGCCAGAGTTGGAGAATCTGTTTATTGATCATAAATTCAAAATCCAAGGCTGCAGCTTGGCGATCCCAGCCAACTTCACTTGTTACAGATCTGATCAGGTCTGAAACATTTCATTCACACAACAGCCCAATTTAACTCGACTTTACTCTCCTGTCTGCAGACCCTGCTCCGAGACGGCAGGAGAGAAAGCACCGTGAGCACGCTTTACCTGTCGCCATCCAACATCGAGACAGGTCAGCAGATCATCTGTAAGGCCTCCAACAAGGCAGTCCCCAACGGCAAGGAGACCAGCGTCACCATCGACATCCAACGTAAGCACACAAGTCTTCCTCTCTGTCTTTCTCCTCACTGCTTTCACTGTCTCTCTATTATACGAGGTTATTGTTTTTTTGTGAGTTCCTCACTTTGTCATCAATACGGATGGAGGGAGAGAAGTCAGTTTGTGGCATGCGTTACAGAGTACTTGAGGGGTTTCTCACATATAGAGGTGTGAAACTGTCAGACAAGCTTATGTGACTAACACTCTGTAAACATCTAAGATTCATTTTAGGCTCTGATGGATATTAATAATTGGTTTCCATTTTGCTTTCATTTCGTGTAGGTGGGTGGATGGACTGATGATGTATCACTTTTTTTTGTCTGCTATGATGAAATATCAAAGGAGCTGTCCATCTAAAATGAATAGGATTGTCTTTTTTTTTCCTTTTTTTCGGCCCAACTACCTGCCTGCTGTGGCACTATACACACACTGTGTCCACCTCTTTTATTTCCTTGCTCATGCCATCAATCTTTTTGATGAGAGCATGCACAATTCCCCCTCTAAAATAGGCAAAGTAAGCCCAGCGTGTAAAACACATTCAGCCTCAATTGTCAGGGAATCTTTTTTCGATCAAGAACTGTTCACAGTAAGAGAAGGGCTTTGAACAAAGGGATTTTGCATCACTCACAGCCCCTTCAACACCATTGAGTATGACTAATAAAGCAGAAAATGTTATTTAGAGAGCCAAAATGACTGACAGCTCCATTCTTTTTTTTATGTACATCACATGAGAGAACGAGCATGGCGGCGCAATCAGGCCAACTCAGGCGCAGGAGTAAAAATAATTAACAGTTGTTAGCATTTGCAACCTTTGCAGTTTTTCCTCGTCACATTCTGGCATGCAGTCAGAGAGGGAAGTCTGCCCACATGTAAACTGATTTGTCACCATGTATAATGATGCGTCTGTGATAAATGCTCACCATCCTAGCATCATCCTCGCTTCTGAATGTGTGATTTAACCCTGAAAAATTAGTGCAGCAGATTTCTAATTAGCATTCCAAAATGTGCTCTTTACACAATTAAAGCTCATGACAACATTTTTTCACAGTGTGAGATCAAACTGAGCGACAGCAGAGACTAATTGTCTGGATTCAAATTGTCTCCCACAAGGCCCTAGCCTCTCGTTTCCCTCCCTCCCGCCCTCCCTCCCTCCCTCCCTCCCTCCCTCCCTCTCACTCCCCCGGCCTCTCCTCAGACTTGACAGGTAAAGTGTTCAGCACAGTTCAACAGAGCCTTCCGGAGTTTTGTGCTAAGATCCGGTGCCAAATTAAGCCGCTCCTGAAATGAAACATGCTGTAATTGAACTTTGATTCATTCGTGTTGGGTATCAATTTGCTTAATTTTAATGTTGCCTAACTCGATTATGAGGTTCTTGGCTCAACTGCAGCATCTGAAACCAGCTGAAACATGTTTTTTAAAATATGAGCTTTGATGTGGATTTGCCCCAAATCTGCACTCTGAGCAAAACACTTAAATTTGAAGTGTTGCGCTGCAATGGAAACAGTAAATAGCCTATATGTGAAGGGCATGTACTTATATATTCAGATTATAGTTGTATTTCATTGGTTGTAATTTCTAAACAAAGGTCTGTAAACCTGTCTAGTGATTACTCACATTTGTCTAATTTTCTATTTGGATAGAGTGATAAATTTGACGAAATGCAAAAATATTGTACTACTGGAGCATGATAAGTTTTGATCTAAGAGCCATTTTTATATGAATGTGACTAGAAAGTAGCACCCAGTCACTGAAACGACAAAAATGTTCTCAGTGAATAAATGATGTGACACTGGTGAGGCGAATAGTTGCGAATGAAGCTTCATCTTCATCTCTTTAATGGTCAGACGCAGCATTGGTCCGGCTAAGGTGTGATTGCGCTCACACAGTGCACTGTAGTCAGACAACAAAGTAACTTTTAATGAAGAGATGTTGCTATCACACAGAGGAGGCAGCACACAAAGCTGTGTCCCAATTCAGTCACTGAACGCAGCCAACGAAGGTGAGTCTGTAAAGGATTAAACGTCCAGGCTGAAGCAAATCATTCTGCCTGATTTAAACATTTGGGAATCTTTAACCGAGAAAATCTCTTCAAATGTCCAACAAAGTTTAAATGAAATGTGACACCTGAAGAGAACAGCATACAAGATATATAAGACCAATGAGAGAAACAGCTGGGCAGATGCACAAATCAAACACGCACCAAATTACTCCTCCAAATCCCAAACCAAATATCCTATTCTGTTATTAATATCAGTCAAAGAGAAAATAAATTGTCCTTTTGCCATCACAAGTTAAAGTAAATCTAATTTTTCCTAATTGATTTAATCTCTTTATTCTAGTTACAAATCCAAATTAAACAAATATACAACAACTGTCGTGGCCAATTTCTTTCAAATTATATTCCATAAAAAAAACCTGTCCAAACTGAATTAACTGGCTCACTAATTGAAAAGGTCCGTTGGTAATAATTCACAATAACAGTAAACAGTGATCATTCCTATTGTATACTGTTCAAAGACAGAGACCAATATGATAGAAAAAGACAAGAGAGGAAAACATGTATTAACCTCTTTGAAGCAGAAGCAGGAACTATGCCTCTATTTCTTCCATCTACTCCTTTTGTGAGTCTTTCTCATAGAAAGTGAACGCCATCATCCTACATATCAGAGCAATAGTTCCTTCAGTTTCTCTGTGTAAGCTTGGTAAATAAACATAACACTTGACCATCTCATCTTCGCTTTTGTGCATATATATATATATATATATGTTCCTACTATTCATCTACAGAAACCAGTTACATATCAAGGTTATGCAATACTTGCTCCTGAACGAAAGTTGTTGATGTTGAACGTAAATATTATTATCAATTACAAAACTGATTGCTTAAATCAAGAAATCCAATTGGTGTTTACTGTGATAATATCCTGTATGACGCACACGACTTCTAGTTCCTTTACACAACTCCATGTCCTCCTTCATCTGACGCCCCAGCTCGCTTCTCTTGTATCTAGGCAACACAGTGAGACGATCACAGCGATCAGAACATTTCACAATGCAGTTTGTGACAATTGCAACAAAAAGGAAACTGTTATTATCAACTCAGACCTTCGCGGTGACCTAACAATGGAGGAGTTGATTGAGCGACGCGTATAACCAGGAGAAAGGAAACTTCACAGTTGCGTCCTGGACTATTGGACTCCCAGTCGTCATCAAGTTCAGCAGCGGGGTGCACTGAGTGAAAATGACGGTCGCGATCTGTTTGAGCATACTCCCGCACTCAAAATTGCAATTGTGAATATGGAAGAACACAAAATGAGACACAACAAAGTTTGGCCAAGTCTTGAAACTCTGAAGTTGCAAAGCCACTGCCTTCAAATCTACGCAGGCTACTTGGAAGACCTATTTCTTTGTCAGAGCAGTGGCCAACAGATGATTTACAGACACGTTGATGATAATACTGTTTTAAAAAACGTATCCAAAAAACACCATTTAGCTGTGACGTAATCATAAACATCAAACATCCTTTTAAAATGTTATGGAATCCTTTGGAATCCTGAGCAGCAAACTTGGACTCAGTGCCATTCATGTTCACCTATTCATCACTCACACAGTAGCCATTTTCTCACACTGTCAAAGAGATGTTCCAGGCTTTCAGCTTCAAAATTAAGTAGCCATGTTTGAAATTCATGTCAATAAGAAAAAAAAAACAAAAACCTTTTGTTGAAGCAACTGTAGAAATGCAATGTTGTACAGTAATTGCATGTTTTGTTGCCTTGCTCATACTGTATGTCCAAGGTTGTGCAAAACAAAATGCCACCTCCTTCTACTTGTGCAACTACATTGCTGTAGAATATGAGCATGATGAAGATGACATGAATTTGAAGTCACTATTGGTGCTGCAGATGTCAACACCATATAAATATTCATACATTAAAACTAAAAAGAGCCTGAACCCTGATAAATTTCTGAAGTTACTGATTTAAATCAATCTTTTGCCTGTCATCATCTGTTTCCTGACACATAATATTTACATAGATTAAATTTATATCTATATGAATTATTGCCAGATACTTCGGTTTTCCACACATATTAATTTGGCCTTTGGGTGACCGAGTTCGGTACAAATAATAAATTCCATTCAACCATCATTTCCACTTTGTGTGCTCTTGTTTTAAAAAAAAAAAAAGGTACTTCAAAATGCAGAGTCCCTTTTCAAAGATTGAGTGATTAATGGAAGTCCCTGGTGAACAGTTGCTATTAGTCTAAGTGCGACCCTGGATACAGTCCACCGCTGAGGTTAGACTGCACAGTACGACCAGCCCCGTCCTTCCACCATCACAGTGGGTTATATTGAAATTTGCTGACCTGAAAGTCCCTTTGATCTTAAGGTAAAACTTTTACCCCCCATTTTTTGCCAGAGATAGGAGGCTTAAGTGGAAAATGCATCCAGCTATGCTCCATTTGGCTCGCTGAGATTATACATAGACATGATTTCAAAGCATACAGTTTTTAAAAAGCAACAGTCATATGATCTTGATTAGAGGCAAAATTTTACTCTTAGAAATTAAGAGTTGATAGCCACAGAAAACAGAGTCAGTGCCTTTTTCACATTTCTCTGACACTATGGTTTGCTAGCTCTGAATTGATATCACGGATATAGAAATGATATCGATGCTTTTATCTGTCTTTTAGTGAGCAGATTTTCCCCAAATGTTCATGTAGTCCCTAAAACTGTTGTGGATAGTGCCCACCGAGCTTTTGCACTCTCTGAATAAATACCGGTAGTTCCCATTTCATGTCTCCTTGTGCACAAGTCCAAATATGAAGAATTAAAAGTCTCATTTATTTTCCTGCCCAGAGTTATCTAATTGACCGTATTAGTAAGATAATATTAATGGCAACAAAAGTAATTAAAATCTTTTCAGTCCGTCTGCCCTTCTCAACATTTTGTATTCCGCTCACCTCGAGGCTTAGTTGCCCTTTTTCTCTCTCCTCGCTCCTTACAGCGAGCCAAATTGGAGTAATCTAAACACCGCCCTCCACATGGCTCTACAGCTTAAACCAGCCTAAAATCCAATGCATTTCACAATGGTATTTTCTTTTATCATCAAATGCTCATGATTTACATCCACCTCAGCATTTTCATTCCGATGGAAGTTCATCCAGAGTTATCTGACCTCGGTTTACACAAATTAGCATCTAAATACAGTATGTAGTGGTGATTTGACAAAATGAGAGGGATTTGGAGCCACCAGAGGTGATTCCGAACCCTGGATAGACTGCTGACTTCAGTTGTCCATACCAGTCCATTAGCAGACTGTAATTATTTGATAGCAGAGGGGTGGCTACCCCCTGATGCTGTTTTCTGCAGCAGCATGATTTAACTTGCATTATGCCCTTTGGACTTTAATCAGTAAACTACCCAACCCTCCAGCATAAAACCACTGCAGTGGAATATGATTCTGATGCCACAGTTTCATGTCCCGCTGAATCCAACTCATCACACAACTTAAAATATTCCTCAAATATTCTCCAGTCCAGCTGGATGACTGCAGAGCATTGCCCCAAATAGAAACACACGCTTTCAAACACACAGTCGGGAATGAAAGCGCCGGGGACGAGAGAAGCCAAGGTCCTCCGTGTGTTTGCAATGCAAACAAGCTGAGCCATGTGGGAGGAAAATGAATGCCATTTGTTGAGACTAATTAATAAAGAACATGCAGATGTGCAATTGGGGAGGATTTGTTTTTGGTAGCAGCTACATGCTCTCCCTGCTTAATCAAGCAGATAATAGCAAATTCATCTGGAGGCAGACAACAGAAGATGAAATTTGAAAGTGAGAGGGAGCGTGTGTTCGTAAAACAGGGCAATAAAATGCTCAGAATTTTCTGTACATTAGATCGAGTTCTAATGAAGCTGCAGTACTGAATTATCTCTCATGATCTCATATTTTTGGCTGTGCGCTGACACCATTTGCAAATATCACACATCTAATGGTCACAACATGCACCCGATAGTAAAAACCA
>JAPZDY010000024.1:7577195-7600596 GCA_029783645.1 Ctenochaetus hawaiiensis
CAAGCTTTTGTTTGGATCAGTGTAAATACTTCGACGCTGACTCAAATATTTAGACACTTATACTACAGACGTGCCGCAAGCAAAACAACAGTCGCAATTTAAGCAGCTGCAAGAAAAGCAGGACATCTGCCTTAATTAAACAAAGTAAATTCTTTGCTGCTCCACGGTTGAACGTCTCATAATTAATATGCTGGACCTCAGGTTCTCAGTCAGTCTGTTCTCCCCTCAAATATTCCACACTACCAGCCACATGACAGCGTGCCCATATTGTTAAGGCTATAAGCCACAAGCGGACGGCCCGCAGACAGCTCTCCCATCTTTCACAGGCAGCCGACACTCCTGGAGTTTGAGGCTGGTCCTACCGGAGAACAGCTGCTTACAGTGACCCGGAGAGATTGGAAATTGAGCTTTAAGAAAGGGGGAAAAACAATTTATGTTGGCACTAACTCTAGGAAAACAGAAGAGAAGTTGGAAGATTGTACCAAAAACACCATCTGGTCTCCACTTTGAACTAACTGATCAAAAGCTGACGGCCAACTACAACACCACCCGCCCCATTCATCCTGTTGTTTTAACTTGAGCGCCAATCAGTCCCGCTATCCCTTTATATTCATTTACCAGCCATCCACTCTATCCTTCCCCTTAACAAATATGAGGATTCAACAGTCTTACATATTGATGTGCCACCAAATGATGCCTCAAATGCATTCACTATGCAATTTGTTTGTTTATACATCAAAAGTAGCAAATATTCTTTGTTATTAACTAATTAAATGTCTGTAATATTTGAACTGTTAAAGGTTTGAGGATCCACACCCAAGGCCTTCACCTGACGAAGGCTGCTTCTCCCATTGCTGTCCTTGCCAAACTGCACAACAGCATGACTCGTCAGACTTATAAATAGATGTAAAGTTGTCGTGACATTACCTTTTTTCCTAAATCGACTGAGGTTCTTTTTAAGGGAGGATCAGTTTCAATCATCTGAAAAGAACATTAATTAGTAGCCAGATTTACAGTAATGAGCATTTGCGTTCTTAGAAGTCTCCTTGGCGGCAACACCAGAGGAAAGGGTTGGCATGTTTGAAAAGTACATTATAGGAACACTTTCAGTGAAAAAAGCTTATGAATTAGCTTCTACAATTAGCTTCGCACATACACTGCATTTATTAACTCAGACGCAGTCTTTTCTTATGTCTGCGTCTCCTTTTATCTCCAGCTTCATGCTGGATTTTATTACCACCACCACCATTGTCACATATGTTTCCTGCCTTATTGTGACACAAATGCCCTCTCATATGCACAGATATACCCCTTGAAATCTGTTCCCACACACAAAAATACACACATTTACACACACACATGCACGATTGTGTGTTTGGTACCTGGAGAGACCTGCTGGTTCTCTTGGGCCCTCAGTCTTCCAGGGTCCACACTGTTGTTGTTTTCTTTACTGGCCTGGGGAGAATTGGCACAGGTGAGGCTCGTAGGTGTGAAGGTGGTAGAGTGGTTGGTGTGTGTGTGTGGGTTTGTGTGTGTTGGGGGGCTGTCTAGGAGGAAAATAAGTCTACTGATGGGGAATATGGTGTGTGAGTATGAAGGGATATGGCACCTGGGCCATCGCCCTCTCTGGGGCTTTGTGGCAGCTGAGCCCGCTCAGAGCATCTGCACAGCCACGGGGTAAAAAGCAGCTCTCCCACATACAAACACACCCACCCACACACACACACATGCACACACGGCGTCACATAACTATACACACTGCTGTTTGGCTTCACTAAAGCAGTGTTTGTGTCCTTTTTTTTATTTTAATTCTGTGTGGATCTCCGTGCCAGTCACTGCTCATCATCCACATCCAAACACAGTCCCTAGTTAGTACATTAGTATTACTGAGCACAGAGCAGACAGCATCAGGACACCTTTGAAACAGATGGTTGCACCTGCATCAAATTCAGAACCAGCTCTTTCCCCCTGCGACTAACCTCCTGTGCATGATGCCTCGCCATGCCACGGGTGCCACAAATGGCACACAGCAATGACGCTGTGGAAGTGGCATCTCAAAAAACTGTTACTCTGCAGGTGTAATATTAAGTGTTTTTGACTGAATCATCACCCGCTGTTAAAGTTAGATACTCAATTAGCGCGCAGCCTTACAGGTAACACAGCACAAATCCTTCTTTTTTTAGAGTCTTGAATATGACAGAAGACATAATGGATGATTGTGTGCAAACATTTAGAACGTTGATATAAAAAGAAGCAAAATGTGCTCCAGTGAATCACAATGTGTTGGACAGCTACTCATAATGAGAGTATGTGCACTGTGCAAAGAGGGAACTTCATCGACCTGATTTTCCATTAACATTAGAAATCCACTTAAACAGCTCCTGGTCAAATATAGGTCAGCCGATCAATTTATCCCTGCTGCATTTGAAGCTCCCATCAGCAAAATACTCAGCCTCTTTTTAGAAATCCTGACAAGCTTCGCCCACTTGAAATTTTATTCTCCGAGTCTGTGTGCTAAATAGCTGTTTGTTTCACATGGGACGGGATTGATATGGAAATTAACACGTATCTTCAAAAAGAATCCCACCTTTGTCAATTAGGATAAATTAAGTTGTTTATTAAATTTGCATAATCTCAATGCTTGTTATTCTAAGAACTGTTTTAATTGTAGGATACTGTATCACCGAGGTTGTTCATTGTCTTAATTGCAGCGAATTGCACTATGGACTAGCCACAGTTTTCAAATTGCTATTTACTGAAGCTCATTATCAAGTCGAGCTTTCCTTTGATTCGTTAAAATAAACATTATGATTATTTAAGAAAGAAATAGCATGGTTTCTCCCACACCTGTGAAAAACACTATCCTGTTTTTCACTAACTGGGTCTAAGACCCCAGGTGGGTGGTTTGGAGATAACAAATAGAGCATCATATTATTCAGGAGTAATTGCCTGTTATTGGGGAGAAAATGCTAGCACAGACTGTGATGTGTTGTCACAACTGTACTGACACAGTGTAACAAAAAGATAATCCGAATAAGGCGCCTTTTTTTTTTTACCTGGTGGTTTTAAGTACATTATAATTACCTGCACTGCTGTACATGAGGCACAGCTACATAACGAAGACTGTCAAATCAGTTTCAGGTCAGAAGAAGAAAAGAGTGGAAAATGTAGGTCCTCTTAATAAAACTTGGAATTTATTGTGCACGTTGGTGTATTTGGCTTTTTTCTTTTGTAGTTGCATGTTTGTTTTTTTTTCCTATATGTATTTTCTCTGCTAAAATCACACCATATTTTCATTCTGAGCCTTCTTCAGTCACAGAAAATGTCAACAACATAGTGTTTGTCTCAGGCTCACAGTTCACAACAGGATGTTTGATGAGGTTGCCAGCACTGTAATTGGTTGTCTTTGTGTCTCTATGTTTTTTTTTTTTTTTAGATCTCCCACTTGTCAATCTCTCAGTGGAGCCTCAGCCTGTTCTTGAGGGCAACCTTGTGAAATTCCACTGCTCTGCGAAAGCCAATCCTCCAGTCACGCACTACAGGTGAGATCAAGAAGACCGGGTGCAAATCTATCATAAAACAGACAGATCAAATCAAGCAATCTATTTCTATCTGTGGTATAATAACCATAATGGTGATGAAGTCTAATTCCCTTCCATAATTCTGTATCGCTCTGCAGATGTTTAATTTGAGAAATAACCTAGGGTCGACTTGAATGCTTCTGAGTCTCCGCAGTTGTCGTGGTAATGGATTTCTAAATCAGGAAGGTAGTAGATTTTGCGTCGGCTGCACCAAAGATGAGACAAAGACTGTTAAAGGACGAGACACTGAGTTTCTTTTTGCTGCAAACTCTTGATGCTTGAAAATCTGAACAGTCACTCACTGCTTAAGTTTACTTTTGCAAGTTAATTTTAAAAATCGTACAACCTATAGAGAATAAAACAACACTAGGCCCTCCAACCAATCGCTCTGCTTTGTCGCTAAGCTACCCAGTCCAAGCACAGGTATTTCTTGGCACAACAAGTCAAACTAACAACATGAAAGAGCACATATACAAGTCATTAATGCCTAAAAGCATTATAACCTGTAATGTGACAGAAAAAGCAAAGGTGGTTCAATTAATTTTGAAATGTGTCTTCTTTAATCAATGTTTCTGCTGGATGACACTTTTTTTTTTACATATAAGTCACATTTTATTCTTCATTATTGATAGTATTAATCATTGTCAGACACCTTCATATGATGCCATGACACCATCAGATCCACCCACAGTTTGAAATAAAGAACAGAAGAAAAAAAAAAACAATGAAAAACTGTCATGCTGAAAATTTTAATGAAAATGCACCTCAGAAAATCATTTGGGAAACCTTGTCATGTTCTACTGGGCTGCAGCAAAGTGTTTTTGTTGCAAAGCTATTTGCTTTGTGGTCATACCATCTCCCTTGAACATTAAGTGTCCATCAGTGTGTTGGAGGAAAGCAGGAAACATAACGTGTAAAACATCTGATGAAGCTGTCAAGATTACAGCTTTTGAGATTAGGTTGTGCTTCCATTTAAAAGGTAGGGAGGCAGGGTTCCTTTGTGTTTGGTTGATGTTTTTATTTGTGTGTTGTGCAGCTTTGGTTTAATAAAGTCTGCACAATAGTACAAGTTTGAGTTCAAGCTCATGCACATTTTTATTTATTTTTATTTTACTTCGTGGTATGTTTTCATTGAGTGAAATGTTCCAATAAAAGTGATTTTCATAGTAACAAATATGCTCTATAATTGCAATGGTGGGAGGGTGGTGGGGGGGCATGATCAAGATACCAAGACTCATTCTGAGGAAGATTAAAATATGCCTTAAGAATAAAACATGAGGCAAAAGATCCTTTAGTTCGATAGAGAAAATTAAATTACATCGCACCTCACCCAAAAAAAAGGAACTAAATAATGCAAAGATTGCAGATTGGAGAAATTATACCTTTGAAAAAACCTGAACACAGTTTATCACACATCGCTTCCACTGTGAAATGGTGTGAGGGACCTTGCAGGGGATGCAGAGATCTGAGTTCAACCAAAAGTTCAATTTTGAACAGACACAGATTGTATTAATTATATGTTTGGGACATTCCCACAGTGTTACAGTATTTTTAGAGCAGGAATGTGAAGGTTTGATTCGGTTTTAAGTCATGAAATGACATAAAAGCCACTTCTCATAGCATGAGGGAGTCACATTAAGTCTTTTATTTGACGTTCAACACATTTACTGACAGTTTAGTGAACATGATTTTCAGTATGACTGTCATGTGAAGGTTGTCGAGAAAAGAGTAATTTCAGTTCTTTACAAATTAAAATTGCAGCAGGAAAAGTTCCAGAAAATGTCAAGGGATTTCAAAGCTTTTCTGACACATTTATTGAACAACACCCTTGCACATTTATTAGTATTGCACTATTACCCCACGGAACTACTATGTACAAGGAAAAAAATGTTTTTTAGTAAAAGAGGTATTTCTTTTGGTATTTTTTAGCTTTAAAATGCTCATGTTTTCAAAACGATTTCTTTCTTAAATCTCTGTTCTTAACACCAAGGTCAGGGACATTTGTGGTTATAGCAAATGATATGGAGCCTTAAAACCTGATGTGCTACAAAATAATCCACTTTTCTCAATGCTGAACGAATGAACAGCATTTCACCACCTGCAATGGCCCAACATTAGACCTGTACATAAACCATGCAGATTCAGCCTATGCATCATAAATCTTTGGAAACTGGGCTTGTATCAAATAATTCCAACGCAATTTATTTGATAAGGGTCAACTCAGCCATGTAAAGCAGTCAATTCACAAAATCAGCTAAACATGCAGTCGATGAAGCAAATAAAGTTGAGTTGGACCAAAATAAAAGCAAAAACTATCAGAAAAAGGCAGAAAAACAAGCAAACAGAATTAGTTGAGAAAACAGCTTATTCTGGAAAATACTTACCAAAATCTTACTATCTATCTCATTCTGCCAACCCTAATTTACTACCACAACAGTATTCAAGGCTTAATTCTCTCATTCATCCCCTCTGTTTATTAAACCTCAGTGGTGCATTCTCAGTTGCTGTGGTCAGATTTCCTTGTTTCTTTTTTTTTCTTAGGACATCTGTAGTTGTGTTGAAACTACAAAATGAACAGTAATTATTCTGATAAAAATCAGCATGGCCGTCCCGAAGTGTAATACTGAAGTGATTTGTCAAGAGTTGGTGTTCTGTGTGGGAGGTTTTAAAAAGCCAGTGAAAAATAAATGGAATGAAATCGATAGCAGAGGGAATTGGCCAACTCAGAATCTTGTAAAGGTGCTGGGAAATGAAATGGATGTACAACATACTCACAGGTGGCAAAACAGAGATGTTGCCTTTTAGATGGATTCTGCCCTTTCGGAAAAAATAAGAAAGGGAGGAGGGAGGGCAGGGATACTGTGGAAAACAAGGTTTCTATTTGATTGTGTAGGTGTGCAACGTAGACAAGGCGTCTATTGCACCTGCAAAGAGAGTTCACCTCCATTGTTATGAGACTGGATCAATGCTAGATTCAGGTTTCTCCCGGGAGTATCATGAGCTAAGATGCAATGGCTGTTGATATGACTTTTTCTTTTAGTTTGAGGAACCACAGTAAAGGGGGGAAAAAAAGGTGGAGATTGAACTTTCTCTTTATGTAATTTATTTCCTCCCCTTTTTCTCTTCTCCGACGCTTTCTCTCGGCTCTCTGGCTTTCTGTCATCGGAACAATCCGCTGTAGGATTAAGTAATATCCACACAGACTAATAACTTTTGATACTTCAAGGTTAAACCCTCCACCAGTTCCCTGGTTTCATAGCCTCCCATTTAGATTTATCTGCAATTTATACAAGTGCTCCAGGACTCCTGTGCACCATTGGAGTTCAGGGCATAGTAGACAGGGGGTTTTTGGGCCTCATAATGCTTGCCTGAGAGACTTTGACTAGGGAGAGCCCCCCACAAATTCACCCTCTAGAGAGCAATATCACCGAGGAGAGCAGGAAGCTGGTCAAGCAGTGTGGGGCCATTTTTCAGTGCTAATACACTCTGTCTACCCCAGATCAGATACAGCACAAGGACAGCGCAGTTCTTAGACGGATGGCCTCTTTTCTATCCTCGAGAGAGCCATCCATTCCCAATGTGCATCGCGCCACTTTGCCATCCTCCGATTCAATGGACACTTGAGACACAGACCCAAGATAGTGGGGGCACCGCTCTGAAACATGGTGCTTTTTTTTTTTTTTTTTTTTGCTGCCTTACAACCTCTCGTGACTGCCACATCTGCCTCAATGAATCTGACTTTAAAAAGTGAAAATGGAAATAAGATATATTTCTACAGATACCTGAACCTTTGCCAGAACACAGCTCAAGGGGAGATGTAAAGAGGAAGGAAGTCAGGGGATCAGAGAGGACTAGAGGTGTGGAGGCGGGGGTTGGAAGGGAAGATAAAAGTTGTGCTGAACGTGTGAGTGAAGTAAGAGTAATGGGCATGTGTTGTAGTTGGCACTCAGGGAATCAGCGCTCTCTAAGAGGGAGAGACGAGTGGGTCGGAACATCTTCATTACTGTTTATTACGGTGGAAGGGCTAACTGGCATACATCACAATCACTCAACGCCCCTCTGATGAAGACGCAGAGGGTTTTCTTTGATACAAACAAGAATCCGCCAGAGAGAAGAGAGAGAGAGAGAGAGAATAAAAACAAACAAAGCAAATCAGGTCCCTTGTCTGCACATACAACCATGCACAGAGCGACAACAACACCCCCTCCTTTGCATGGCACTGCAGCAAATAACATCCCAATCCTCCACACGCTTATAATCTCACTGTTGATGTTGCATCTGCTGGATTGCTCGTTTGCTTTTTTTTACTGACACTGCAATCACTTTACCTTCTTTCTTTGCAAACTATGGAGGTTGCTCTTGCTGATACACCTCACTGTTTGTTTTTAGACACAAGCCACACATACTTAAACTGTGAGAAAGAAAGTACTATTGTGTATTAGTATGTAATTTAAAGGGTTATTAAATTGAAGAGAGCATAAGTGCCTGAGTGCAACACTTGAAATATAATTAGTTCAATAATTCACAGCATAATTGCAAATTGTAGATTAAAGTGCACCGCTCCTGCAAACACACAAATCAATGCTGGCCTGACAAGTTGGAAATTACCCTGAAAAGTTGGGTCTGCACATAAAAAGTCTTTTATTACCTAAAAAACTTAAGCACAATGTTAAAAAGTTGAGTACAATGCAAGGGATATCTCAGAAGTGAAAGTCTCCCAAGTAGCCCCGAAAAGTTTGTGATCACAGACGTCTTTAAGTATTACTCAAAATCTTATCTCAGGTTTTAAATATTTGAATATATTTTCTAAGGTTTTATTGACATTCAACATATTACACTTCTCCTTGTTTTTAAATAGATAATTTATTCATATAAGTACATATCTGTAAAGCTTTATATAATTCCTTGGCAGAACAGAAGTAGAAGTAGGTCTGTAATTCATGCAAATGCCAAAATCACAGCATGCTATCACTTAAGCCTGCATTTTTATTTTATATTCTACTGAGAATTCAACACTCATCACTTAGAAGATGCATGTAAGGGAGAGGGGAACTGCACTGCGCTGTGCTTAACCATGCTGATAATAACTGTGGGGCCTGATTTACTGTGGGTCTCGATGCTGATGGCACAGATACCTGCCTAATTTAATTGTTACTGTTTTATTGCCTTAATCACATTCAGTGAATACAAATCTCCCCCTCCTCTTCCACATCTCCTTCATCCTCTGCCTCCATTAACAGCAGACATGTTTATCTGGATAACAGTGTTAGCTTACAGACCCGTGCACGTGCAAAAAACACACAACCTGTACGCGCATGTGTGCGCACACACTCGCTGTCTGGCGTAAAGGATTCACACCCCTTTTGTCTGAATCAAATCCCTGAATAGGATACAGGAGTGTAAAATGAGTCAGCTATTGAGTAAGCTTGCACTGGAGCCTCTAACCTCCCAAAGGGGAATGCAGGTGTCTGTGTTACCCTGGACCAGCTATGTTTAGACACGAGTCTTGGACAAGGCCCAGCACCCTAACAGAGCTCCCATGCTCCCTTAGGACGGCGGCATTCTGTCTCTTTTCCCTCTAACACTGTCAAGGGCTCCCAAACCTGGCAGACGCAACCTCCACTCGGAGTAGCCGGCTGCCCAAACATCTGTGCCTCCCCTGTAACAACTCCTACAGTATGAGCTGGTGAAGTGTGGGTGGGAACAGTGGCATACCGATACACACAGTATGCACATATGCATCAATATTGCTGTCATAATGATGGTCATGAATAATACAACATTTGCTCAGTGTATGACAGGCTGAACACTCATAAAGCTTCTTGAAATAGAAGCTCTGGAGCTTTTGATTATATCACACGATCTACATCAACTGATTAAAAGTTAAAATTTCAATTTTTTTTTTTCCCCTTAGAACTTTTTTAATATTTGTGATGTGATCAAAACAGAGCCTTTACAGAAGCTTTTTTTTCATCAACCACTGCCTCTGAGATGAAAATGCACATTAAAACTTGATTCTGAGCCAAAACTGATACAACAGATTACAATTCGAAAATGAATGTTTGATTTAACATTTCCTTAACGAGCGGGAAAAGTCCAAATGCTAATGAAGTGCATGACCGAAAGCTCCGGAGTGGTTTGTAAATGGATCGTGATGGAGATTATTATTTCAGCAGCTGTTTCCAAGAACAGAAGTGAACTCTGAAACTCACCATTAGTGTAATTTCTATCCTCATCATCTTCATTGTTGTTATTATCATCATCATCAACAACATCAACATATCATCACACTAATTAAAACATTATAACTCATGATCATCATCATCATCAGTGAAACATCATCAGTGTAAGTAATGACATCATCGTTGTCGTTGTTATAAATGTCACTGTCGTCGCTATACTTATCATTATTATAAAAAGCAGTGCAAAGTTTCATAATAATGCACTTTAATACACACTAATATAAACAGTCATCATCAACATATTGTTTTCACATTCTGTTAATCTTTCTGTATGTAACATAAACATCGTTTCCTGTGCTAATACACTGACACTGCGATTCAGTCTGCTACTGAAAGAATGAAAGTGTGTGTGCTCTGTTCCGTCCTTAGGCTATTGAGGGTATGCATCTGTTCACACTTGCTGACACACACACAGACAATCAGACTCAATATAAGTACTAATACTGGAACAGAGTCGCCAAAAAAAAACACCCGTCTGCCCTATTTTCAACATTTATGGAAACGCAGGTGTTGCAAAGCTCCTCGCTGTATCCCTGTCACACGAGAACAAAACTCCAAAACGATCCGCCGCTGTAGAAAAAAGTGCTGAAAAAAATCCCATGATGCCCAATTAGAATTCTGCTTCACTTCACTTACTGATTGAATGAGGTAATCTGTTCTCATTTAAATGATAACATTTCAGTCAAGCATGGGGCCAGCTTAGTCATGGAAAACAAATGTGTCCCCTATCCCGTGAAAACTGCTCTCAGCACTGGCAGGAATATAAAAATGGAGACAGGCGCCGGTTCCGTTGTCATTGTTTTCATTTGCCACATCAGCATGCAGCCACATCTCTATTGAGGAGGATGGCAGCGCTTAGATGCATAATACATTTTATGTCCCACAGCACTGTCTAAATTTCCCAAAGAGACCTTAAGACATCCACAGATGCCTTCGCTTCACTTTTATAAATGGGCCTCGTCTGTTGTAGCAGCAGAGAGTCATCTGCACCATGCAGAGTGATACGCCGCCGATCGTGACATCCTAAAAGTCTCACCCATACAAGTGGGGAGTGTCTGTGTCCCTGTCACACGAGCTATCATTCACAAACACAAACAGATGTTCTTTATGTGATCCTGTGTCAATTTATTAACATCAGCTGTTGTGTGTAATACAGTACGTGTCAACCGACGTCTTCATAGGTGGAGGAGCAGCCCATTTATCATTCTGTGATTTGTTTTTCTTAGCTGGCACTCTGTGCTGCACTCTCTGCCTGGCATAATAAGGAACGTGCTGTCTGCTCCAAGTCGCCAGGGAGCTTGTCACAGCATGGAGGGCTGCCACAAAAATATGCTGAAGCCAGCACAGAAAACCTGCCGCAGAATGATGATTTATTCACACAAAAAGAATGCTATTGACATAAGGAGTGTGAAAACCTGTCTTAATGCCTTTTCCCCTTTTCCTTTGGTTTTTTCCCATTTCTTACCGTTTCTCGTTTTTTGTTTTTTTTTGTGCTTCCTAATCCTCTCACCAGGTGGGCCAAAGGAGGAAGCATAATCAAAGAGGTCTCTGGAGACACATATGAGGTTATCGTGGACCACTCCTTCTTCACAGAACCTGTTTCCTGTGAGGTCACCAACCCTCTCGGCAGCACGAACATCAGCCGGAATGTCGACGTCTATTGTAAGTGCATCCATTCGCAGTGCTTTATGCCTTTCCAGTAACTTAATGCACCTTTGGATTTTTACAGTCTTTTATATTTTGAAACTGAACTTGAGGAGCTGTTGCTACCACAGCTGATGCTTAATATTTAATGGATCATAGACGGTTAATGATGTTTGTTTCAACAGTTGGACCTCGCATGGCCGCGGAGCCTCAGTCTTTGCAGGTGGACCTTGGATCCGACGCTGTGTTCAACTGCGCCTGGACAGGAAATCCCTCTCTCACCATAGTGTGGATGAAGAGGGGGTCTGGAGTGGTGAGTATATTGATTTGCATCACCACCATGTATGTTTAATAACCATTCCAGTGTGGCATTAGCTTATAGAAGCTGCTTTTCTCCACAAAGCATGTGTTTGAGACTCTCTCCAAAAAAAAAAAAAAGACCAAAGATCTGGAGGCCACTACAGCTCCAGCCTCTAGTTGACCCGCTCTCACGAGATCTGTTGATTTGATCCTAAATTCAGACTCAATCCACCTATCCTTCTGTCAACATGAAAGGCCAAAGCCAACTCCTTTACTCCACCGAGCCCAGACCTAAATTAGATTTTAATAATTGAGGAGAGGTGCCCTTTAAGGTATTAAATGGTTCATGTGCTGCCTTTCTTTTTTCCCTCCATCGCTCTACCTTGTTGTTTTCTCAAATGTAAAGGTGCCTCTGCTGTCAACGCATTTGATGATCTTCAACTTTTCTTTTTTTTTTCTTTCTTTTTTTTTTTTTGCTGTAGGTTCTGAGCAATGAGAACCTCCTGACACTGAAATCTGTGAGACAGGAGGATGCTGGCAAATACGTTTGCCGTGCTGTGGTCCCGCGTGTGGGAGCAGGGGAGAAAGAGGTTTCTCTCACTGTCAATGGTAAGCTGTATTATTGATATGTCTTTTCGCACAAATAGGCCAAGATGCGCACCCACAAGACTGTCAAATGCATACACATACAAGAGTGAATCTTGAGGTCTGGGGTCAACGGCGGCTGGAAGAAAGCAATTTGTCACAGGAGTCAGTTTTCTGCTTCCTCTGTGGTTTACAAAAGCCTTCCGTCTGTAAAACTTCCAACAGAATATGCAGTTTTGTTTCTCTCCTGTAGCCTTCTTTTCGGTTGTGGCAGTTTCTTGGAGATGTAGTTAATTTTACCTGGCAGGTACAGAAACAAAACTCGAGTCCTAACCCACACACGTACACCCACCCACACACAAAAACATACACGGTATGTGGCACATAGCATGCCCATGCAGAGTCATTTTCATGACAAAGGTGATGTGATAAAACATAAGCTTCTTCATCAGCTCTCATCATAGAGAAGTCTTTGATTACAAAAAATCCATAAATATAGACTTGGTATTTTTCAAGATATGGTCACGCACATTATAAACAGGTGAAATGTACATAGATGCTAATTATATTCTGCATGAGTCACAGGGAAGCTGCCTTTTCTGAGGCACCGACTGACTAATGAATACTGGCCTTGGTGGGAGACCTGGCAACTCTCAAACAAATGACTTCATTATCAGTGCTTGATATTCAAAGAGCATGCTTCAGTGTGGCAGAGTTACATTTACATGTCTCTTATTTCCCTCATGTCCATTTGAAAGAAACCTGGACCGAAAACAGTTTTTTTAAAAAAAAAAATAAAGAAAAACAAGAGAGGGTTTTAAGATGCTGGCGAGATGATGTTGGGTTAATGCTGACGATGTATCTTTGCACATTGCACACAAAGCTAACAAAAGAGTTTGCCTGTAAGCAATGCTGGGTGCTGATTTGGGGATGAAGATACATCAAATAGCAAACAGCGTGAGTAAAGATTTCCTTTTCAAAACCCCAACGTTAGCTTTGCATATCTGAAAGAGTGGGATACCAGTATTCCCTCCAGCAAAAGATCAGAACCATGGCTTTCTATGAACTGCAATGAGCCCCCTCCTTCTCAAACCAGGAATTCAGTTGGAATCGAGGCAGAAGAGGCATAAGGAAACATCATGACTAATTCTTTTGTCTTCCATTCTGTTGATTGCAAACCTATGCTGGCATCTATTTTTTTCTGCAGTTTTAATATGTAAACAGAATACATAATATTCCAACATACCAGTTTATTTTGATGCATCTCTTGCCTGCTCATGTAACCATTGAGATTGTGTTGCTTTTCAAAAATGATGCCATGAGACAACGAAAGACGGATTGTTTTAATAAAGATTTTAACACGTAAACAACTCCGAGCACTCTGGGAAACATACAACAAAGCTGAAATGGCATGTTTATTTAGTCTCTGCAGTCTTCATTCACGAAAGTTCTGGATGTTTCCTTTTCATTTGTGTATTTTCCTCCTCTCTTCTTTTTTTTTTTTGCTTCATGCACCTCCCTGCCTGAATTGGAATTTGACATTCAAAAGCATCCTTCCTTTTTACCCTTCTGAATAATTGAAATTCATCTTCTTCTTTTTTTTTTTTGAGCTAAACCACATGAGGAATCCTGAGTCATTTCTTTCCCGTTCCTTGAGGCGAATCAGATTGTCAAACTTGTTAAAGTGCAAACACTGCGGCTGAAGTGGTGCCGTGTGTGTTTGAGTGTGCACGTGGGCGGGTGGGGGGGTGCACCCTACCTCTCTTCAGCATACACCCCCAACATCACAGACAGTCAGTCAGTCAGCAGGACACAGTTGATTCAGGCGATAGCTAACAAAAAAAAACGCGTTAGCAAGCTTTTGGAGGGGAGGACGACCATGATAGAGTAAATATCACGCAACGCTGTGCATATTTAGAGTATTCATGATGCGACGGTGTCTGTTGCACATTTGAATGCGCCTTCGCTGTTTGTTTTCCCCGCAGTTATCCCTCGATTCCTTAATGCCGTCATTTAAATTACATGTGTTTGTAATTTGTCATTCCCTCTGTCTGTCTCCTCTCTGCCGTCGTGTGCCACTGGCTCCCACTGTGGCACGCCACATAGACATGAGGATTCCTGCTTTCCCCAGGGAAGAATGTAATTTAATTATAATCAAACAGCTAGCAGGGGGAGGCAGTTTGTGTTTAAGTCACTAATGGATACATATTGCTTACTCTACTCAAACATTTTCAGAATGGGAAGCTCCTCAGCATTTTGAACGCGGCCGTCAAGTGGCTGCACATATGAAGGGGAGCTGTGCACATCCATGCGTGTGATTATTTATATAGCATATGAAATATATGCATGGCTTTTTCCACAGTCCTGCAGAAGTTGGGATTGAGAGAACTTATCTGACATGCTTGAAAGGATTTAGCCTGTGTATACTTAAGGACCATATATTCATGCAATACATATTAATTAATAGTGTACATCCAGAAGTTTGGGTAGATCCATTCAGCCATTTGTGTTTCTATGTGTGAGTGTCTTTGGGCAAAGCAGTATGTATAATGACACATCCACAGTACTTGGGCAGCCTAGGGAGAGAAAGCCCATTATGACAGTAAGGGAGAGGGAGGGCCAGAGAATTTCACAATATCCCACAGAGCCATGAGTTGTTATAGATCTTTTTTTTTTCCCCCGCTGTTTCTCTTTCTAGACAGCCTTTATGTGCCTAGTTAATTAGCATTCCAGTCTCCTTTAAGCTGGCAATAACACTGTATAAGAAAGAAAAGTGCAAATTAATGAGGGAGAAACCTGCATTTAAGATAGAGCACATATTATCTGACCAGCTAAATTCAAGCGTAGTTGGAGATGATCTGCAAGTCTTTTTTTACAGGACTTGAAACGGACTTTTTCTTTTATTTGCTCCTGTCACATGAGGCACCTTCTCAGCTCGGGCACTATTTTTATTTTTATTTTTGTTACACGAGAAAAAAACCTTTGATTTATTCCTTTACCATATTTAAAAAGCTATATGTGGTGTGCTAAGTTCTCTAAAAGTTTGGTTCATTTAGAAATTCCCAGAGGTTCATATGATTTTTTTAGAGCAAAGAACTTTGAGATCAAAAGCTTCATGTGTCTGTTCAGGAAGGGCAGAATGGATAAGAAACCATCTTTTACAGCAAATGGAGTGGGGGAAAAGGTCTCAATAAGAAACCATCACATTAGAAGACAGTTCCCGCGGATTATATTTGATATGTTTAAACTTCGATATTCATGCAGCCAAATAATGATGAACTTGCATCACAGATATGACTTGAAATATACTTAAACATAATAGGACAAATCACCTGTTTTTTCACTTATTGATATTGTTTTAACAACTTTTATTATTACTTTTTTCTACATTTTTCTTTTATGACATCTTGACATGTTTTTTTAGCATTATAGTTTATTCCAAAAAGAACAAATATGACCCTTAATAATGTAATTACATTAAGTGATCTCATCGTCCTTCTTGACACATTGTTTCCTTTCTATGACCTAATTCCACAAGAATACTCTCATAGACCGACAATCACTGCAACAGTATTGTTGTTATTTAAAATGGTTTGCAAGCAAGATGTTTTCATTTTTTGAGCTTTTTTATGACGATGTTTTCCCTTAATAAGACCATTAGGCAAAAAAAAAATCAACATCATTTGCAAATACTGACTGAAATTATGAATACAGCACCCCTAAAAAGTTACAGAATTCGATAATTGAGAATAAATGATGCTGTAATTATGTTAAGATGATATGTTATTACTTGAGCTTTTTCATAATGTGACATAAAAAAACAGCAGGCCGCAGGCTGCATGAAAGAAAAGAGATGTTTTGAACCGATGCATTCAAAAGCAGTGAGGCTGTCAGAGCATTGAGGGTAGAAAGGTGTGTTTTTCTGCCGAAATTAAACATGATGGCTACCTCAGCTGACCAAATGAAGATTAAATTGTTTGTGATTGCAGCCCCGCATCCACTCCGACTTGCTGCTGTTAATTTAATATAGCGCAGCTAAAATAAACAGCAGGAACATTACCCTAATATTGCTATAGGCTAGCAATGCAGATAACAGGCCACTCAATAACAATGTACCTACTCGCACTAACCAAATTGTATCCCTTTTTCTCTTATATGAGGACACATTACACTGTGACTGGACTCTGTGAAGTTACCAAGCTAAAGGACAGTTTAATGTTTGAAATGTTCAGTTGGAACAATATTCTCATGGAAATGTTCATTGCTTGTTTGCATAATCAGAGTTTTCCATTTGACGTGTTTTAGCAAAAATGTCAGTGTGAATTTATATCTTTAGCACAAATAGAGGTAAAAAACTGAAGTTGGTAAGTGCAGTTTAACACAACAGTTTAAACAGTGTCTTTGAAGCAGCTTGAACATACCGAGGATCTCCTGAAAATGGATTTCCTCCAGAGTAAAATGTGGCCACCAGTGACCATAATAGACTTTTTTTCCTCTGTTTGGGTTGCTCTGTAGCTGTCTTGTGTTCCCTTTTATCACAAAAAAAAGAAGACTGAGAAAACAAAAGAGTTGCGTCAAGGTAGAGAGGAAATGTCAAGCCTTTGTTCAAAGCGTATGCCTCAGTTTAGGGAGAAAATTTGAGCCTTGGCCTTTCGACACCCACGGCGATATTGTGTAATCAGACTGCAATGTCCACTCCAGAGTTAACACCTCCTCAAATGAATGAGCGAAACACTGCGCCCAACATTTTGATTACCTCCCCTGCTGCTACCATTGATGTTGTAGTGCCACCCACCTCCCTGCTACCAACGTGTTTGTGCTCTGATCACATAGTCTGAGTGGCAAACACACAGGCAAAGACACACACACGTACTTTCAACCCAGGCTGAGCCAGCGAGATAAAGCTATAATTACATTCCTCATTTGCAGTTCTGATCCATAGACAAGATCCTTCCCAGTCACAATCACCGGCCTTTTGCAGCCTGCAAGCAATTGATCTTACTCTGACAGCAGCTCATATGAACCACATATTTTTTGTTTCATCTTCTAATCACAAATAGTGCATGCACACTGCTCACAGAAATGTCCTTACATGAACTAAGGCACATGCTTGCTGTTCTAATACTGTCACTTGGTGTTGGCAGATCAGTGAAAAAAAAAAGGGAAACAGCTTTCAATACATTTTTTTTTTTCATAAATTGTGTGCAACATTCATTTTGCAGCAGCAGCAGCAGCAGCCTTCCAGCATCCTCCAGCAGCATACCAAGACGCCATCTGGCAAAGTCTCATTAAAATGCAAATTCATTCTAATAAGAGACAGGTAATAAACTGCAATTATGTATCGTCAGAGAGATGGCAGAAAGCGGGAGTTTGAAGGAAGTTGGCGGAGAAGCGAGTTGTCTCACTAATCAAGAAGCTGCCTCACTTGCCACCCCCTTAAACCCACATCCTTAACCTAAACCATCACAGGAGATGTGCTAAATGTTTTTTTTTTTTTCTTTTAAAAGCCTTGTAAAACTGAAACCCTTTCCTCATGTCATTTTTCTGGGAACATCTTTCTTGGAACCCAGCTAAATCTAAAAATCTAACCCTCAAGAAACAGATTATGTTGGTTTGTGAATTCTCTTAAATTAAATTATATCAGTGATGTATCTGGAGGGCTGAGAAGAAGACTTACCAAAAGAATACTTAAATCATTAAGCATGCAGTAATCCAGTCATGTGATAGTGAAGTTAAGTATACTGATTGTCCACATGGTTTTTTTCAGACCTGATTGATTTTATCAGATTGGCTCTGACTGGGGTTCTGTCTTCTGTAGAGATTCAAATTTGAGTTATCCAAGTTAATTAAGAGAAAACCCCTCATGTCAAAAAGTGCAAGAGAGACAATCACAGAACACAAATAACAAGATCCTAAAAATATTAAATAAATCGAAAGGAAATTTTAAATTACATATTAGATGCTCAGCTGCTTCTGTAGATTCAATCAGTTGATCACCAGATGTCTTCATCAAACTCTCCCCAACTGTGATACAATTTCATTTGGAGTTTCTATATATGAACTAATTTATAAAAAACATGTTTGAATCACATTCAGAATCCCTGAGGGCTTTTCCTTCATCTGTAATTGCATCTATTTAAATATAAAATCAACAGAAACCGTTGCTCCCGTTCCTCGCTTGTCTGCGATGGCACTTACAGTGAGCTCCTCAGAACCGAGGGGAAAATACTCTTGAAAGACAGAACTGGGTCATCTGTGACATCTTGTCTTCATATTAGCGCTGTCACCTGGCGTGAACAGCCTCCAGACCAGATGGCAAGCAGGCCAGTCGTTTAGGCTGAGCTGCCCTTGTCAGGCAAGATCTTGTAGCCGGTTCAAGGTTTAACACATGCTGGCTCGAAGTCTATACCTGCAGCTCGTGTTGACTGAACTAACCCTATTACGTAGTTTGTAATTCTAATAAAGTAACTCCATTAAATCAAACTTATTTGGAAAAAACCTGAATTCAGATGCAAAAATCTGCCTAAAAAATTAGTTATTTATAGCTGATGTATTGGTTCAGGGCTGAAATATGCAAGCTGATAAATGTGTAAAAACTCTTGCATGTGTTTCATATATATATATCCCTTAATATGTTCCAAAAGAACTTCCATAGCACTTTACATATATATTAATCTGCATGAGAGGAAGTAAGCCAGCAGTAAAGTGACAATGATCCAGAAAAAGGTCTGGGCCCCCACTTAGCCCTGCACACCACAGTGCAATCCTCCCCAGGAGTCCCAAATTACTGCACATTTCAGGTGCCACTGCTCAGAACAGCATAGCAATTAGAATATAATGTACCGCAAGAACTCGGTTGAGCAGAGTTGTAATTCGACCTTGATTCTCAAAAGTAATTTAATTATTCATGTTTCAATCTCTGTGACTTATCTTCAAAACTTTTTTTTTTTTTTTTTATGATTGTTCTTTTTCAGGGCCACCGACTATCTCCAGTACACAGACTCAGCAAGCTCTGCATGGAGAAAAAGGACAAATCAAATGTTTCATTCGAAGTACGCCTCCGCCAGACCGCATTGTAAGTACATCTGAAAAAATGTGATTATTTTCTGATCTCATTTATGTGTCAACTTTTATATATGAGTCTGAAAAATAATGGCCGACTGATCTATTGATCTGCTAACTATACATGAACAGCACAAGCAAGTAAAGATAAGTTGAGGAATTGCATAATATCAGCTCCATCATTTGTTCTCATATGAAAAAGATGGGCATGGAGCTACAGTTTGAACCCTTAATTTCTCACCTAATGCACACTTATGCTTTGTTAGCACTAATCCCATCAAGACTGATGGACCTTGTATAAACAGCCTTCTCTCTGAGTTCACTTTATGCAGAGAACTAATTTGTGTGCGTGAATGTGTGTTCGTGTTTGCACATGAGTGTGGTTAATAGCCGTACTTTGTCATCTGATGTTTTTATTATATTGATGTCCAGCATAAACCAGCAACATAATTAATACCAGATTTAATTGAGAGGAGTGCCGGTGGAGGCAGAGCTGCTGGGTCTTAGATGTTTATCCTTGATTTCGAACCATTTTCCTTTCTTTTGCTCCAAGTCTGCAGAAATAAGAAAAGTTGAAAGTAAGCTGTAGTTAAGTCAAGTGAATAGTGAGAACTCACAAATTTGTCTCAATGGGCTTTGCAGGCTTTTTAAGATACAACATCCTCTATTCTTACACATCAATAAGAAACGCTCCATAAAAGATTTTTTTTTTAGAATAAAAGCAAAGATTTTTTATTTATGTCATTTTGAACAAGAAGTCAATTAGCAGACATTCAGATGAGCAAAATATTGAGAGCACTTGAATCAGGTTAAATTTATAACTTTGTAACACATCAACTCGTACTTCTATTTAGCAACCTGTCAATT
The DNA here is from genome assembly GCA_029783645.1 of Ctenochaetus hawaiiensis. Taxonomy (NCBI): domain Eukaryota; kingdom Metazoa; phylum Chordata; class Actinopteri; order Acanthuriformes; family Acanthuridae; genus Ctenochaetus; species Ctenochaetus hawaiiensis. The sequence goes on from JAPZDY010000024.1 coordinate 7,597,477, forward strand.
ACTGCAAGCAAAGGAGAGTTTATTGTATTGTTTATCTTCTCAGTACCAACTTGTCCTACTCATTTATTATCCAGAATGGTAAATATCATTGTTTGATAGTTAAAAAATCAACAAAAAAGAAATAACGGAGTTCTCAACATGATCACCGTAAGCCAATCTGCACTAAGATACTTTGATCAGAGGATTAAAATGTGCATATGTAACATTGTCACAGCACTACATAAATGAACCCTGTATGTATGAAAAAATCTTTTATTTTTAGTTTAGTTTTAGTTGCCTGTATTTTTTTGTTGATGTTGAATTTGTTTTTCATCAATATTTCTTCATTAAACTGAAATTTTAGAACATTAAATGTAATGTATAAGCCAGCTGTTGCTGTACCACCAGATTAAAAAGCAGCTTCTTCCTTCCTTACAAAAAAAAACAAAACTTTAACTTTACCTCTGATACCTACAACCTGGAGAGTTGCAGGGATGATGGATAGATAGATAACTATATCGAAGTAGCCATTCTACTCCCTGGTGGTCTGGTTAATAATTATTTAATGTCTTTAAATAATGTAAAGTATCATGCCTAACCTGTATACTGCAAGCACTGCTCTACAGACGGTTGCTTACAGTCTCCCGTCAGCCAAAATCAAAAATTCAGAGTAATTTAAACACGACGATGAGAAGAGATCTGCACAGAGAACATGCAATTTGCAATTATCTATTTGACATTAACTCAGTTTACGGATGCTAGAGATATCTGAGTGAGCTGGCAGCTTGTCAAACACAGATGAACAGCAGCAAATGGCCAATTAACACACACATTTTAATTACATTGTTAACCATAACACGGAGTTAATCAACCTGCAAGATGAGCCAATGTCCGTGCTTTGACAACAGCCACACACACCAGTTTATAACAAGATTATATAACCATCCCCAGGTTCATCCGTTCGAGGTCACCATGTGTCCATGTGAATGTGTGTACTGTTAGCAACATAATGATGGCTGGTTAAGTGCAGGAATAATTCAAGAACATACTGGTGAAATACCATAATGATCCCAGGCTAGCTCAACCAAGTAAACACCTTTCAGTGAACTCAAGAACCTCTTCAACTGATCATCACTAGGTGTTTGCATAAGGCACAGATGTGTGTTTGCTTGGTCAGCTTGAAAACCCACTAGAGTTCCCTTGTTTAGTTGTTACGAAGGTCACAGGTGGCTCAGTGTGTGTTGTTGAACAGGTTTCTATTCTTCTCGTCACTGTCCATATTGAGATTGCTTGCAAGCCTCCAACATAATAAGAAGGCTGACTGGCTAGTTTTTCAAGAACCGTATTAAACAACAGTTCACTGAAAACAGGAAAAGATTGTTATTATTCCATAATACTTTGCGAAAAATTGTGAGCATGCCCAATGCATAAGTATAATAAATGCATGAAAAGAGTAGAGTTAGTAAGTGTATGGGCATTTTGTTAGGCAATGCTGTGAGCTGAGTGCTAATGCCAGTATGTTAACATGCTCACAATGGTGCTAAAATGCTAACACACTGCCTTTTTGCACTCGTGCAAAGTTAAGCATGATAACATTAGCATTAGCTTCTCTAAAGGAAGTATTTAAATCAATGATTGGCTTTGTCTTTCCGCAGACATGTTTGCACAAGTTTAATAAAAATGTATAGTTTTTTGATACATTTTTATCTGGAAAGTAATTATAGGACCTGACAGCTACATTGCTAGCATGGCGAAAAACTAACAAAGCTTTTATTAAATTTGTTAATAATGGATTTTTATTGCCTTCTTCCATCACATCAGTCCTGTGCTAACACATTTACCTATAGAACACACTCAATACACGCGATACATGATCAATTGCATCAAAACTTTGCTCTGCATTGCCATTATTGATCAAAACTCTTTTCTAAGGCCTGGTCATGGAAGGAAACTGTTTTGGAGTCTGGAACATCTGGCCGCTACACCGTGGAGACTGTGACCACAGAGGAAGGAGTTATCTCCACGCTGACTATGAGCAACATTGTCCCAGCTGACTTCCAGACCATCTACAACTGTACAGCGTGGAACAGCTTTGGCTCCGACACTGAGATCATACGCCTTAAGGAACAAGGTGGGAGCCAAGGTTCGACAAGTTCCACCTTCCTCTTCTTCATGATACGTTACTGTGGTTTTTCTGGATAATGCTAGCTGGTGACCAGTCTTTGTTTTTTTTGGTGTGCACGTCAGTGGTTGAGTCTGTCCCATGTACTTGTGACAGTTCATTTGAACGTCTGTGATTGGGTTAGTGTATTTGTGTGCTTTTGTGTATGCATGCAAGTATGTATGAGACTCCATTTTATAAGTAACTGGTCATCCTTGATGCAAAATAACAAATAAAAACAACACATTGTTACCGTACTTAACATTTAAATAGTGTATAACCATTGGACACAGGTTTTAGAGTGTTATTGTTATAACACTTGTAACTACAAAAACATTATTTAAGTTTTCTCTTCCCAGCTTTCTCAAAATTACAAATTTTCCAATTTTAAATTGCAAGACTTAGTATTCAGAGTTGCTCTGCTTGGCGAAAATTTTGAAATGTTTGATGTACAGCACTGTAAATGTGATAATGACACTGACAAATTAGTTTCCTGGGTTAACATGAAGTGCAACTCCCTCATAATTTGAACTGGTGACCCTTGCATAGACTGCACCATGAATATAAAATACACTGTGCTTCCTGCTTTATTTAGGTGAAAGAGAAAACCTTAAACATCCTCCCTTTCTTTTGCATCAGAAATTAATACTTTTTAATCTGCCGACCTTTTCCCCTCTACTGTAGAGGATGCTGTGTTTTCTATCCACTTATCGCAAATGATAAATTGTAAGCTGCTTATGTGAAAGTGACATTCATCAATGAAGACATTAAATAGGCTTTAATGGTGTAGAGAGAGTACTTGGTTGTTTTGCATTTGTTTAAAATGCAACAAGGTCATAAACGTGGGCTGAAAGTTCGGATCATTAGAGTGTGCTCTAACGAGGACCTTTAATGTTGGAGAAGCATATATATATATATATATATATATATAGAGAGAGAGAGAGAGAGAGAGAGAGAGAGAGAGAGAGAGAGAGAGAGAG
>JAPZDY010000024.1:7600696-7611392 GCA_029783645.1 Ctenochaetus hawaiiensis
TGTTTGCGATTTATATATATATATATATATATATATATATATAGAGAGAGAGAGAGAGAGAGAGAGAGAGAGAGAGAGAGAGAGAGGGAGGGAGATGCAGGTTTAGTGTCTGCTTAGTCACAATTGCATCATCCTCACAGAAAACATAAACATTATTTAATTAAAAAAAGACTGCACACACTTTGGCACTGTACTCATTGAAAATAAAAGCCCCTATTGAAACTCTTCTATCAGCATAATTAAGTGTAAATTAAAAGTTATTAGACAGGAGGATAATGGGACAATATTAGAGGGAAATTGTTTACCCATGTTGATAACAAAAGGTTTGGTAATTAGTTTTTCGTTTGAATGTGCTGTCATTTGGATGTACACTGCATTGCATTTTTAGTTTGTTGTTGTTTTTTTTCAGTGGCAATGTGCGTGTTTGTTTCTATTGCATCGCCTTGTCCCTCAGGGATCATGTCAAAGTCACTTATAGGAATAAAACACAGTATGTTTTCCTTCAATTCCTGTTTATTTGGCAGAGACAAAAAGAGAGAGAGAGATGTGGAGAGCTGGTGCATGTCTCTGCCTGATAGAGGAAGGGTAGCCTCATTGGCTGTGTACTATTGTGTTCCCTCTGTCATGTACCCTGTATAGTTGATTCTGTGGTATGTAATTTTATATACTGTACATTGTAGGAAACTTGTCCTTGTTTTTCTCTGCAGAGTCTCTCCCTGTGGCTGTGATCATCGGCATTGCTGTTGGAGCTTTTGTGGCCCTTATTGTGCTCATGGGCACCATTGGAGCTTTCTGTTGCACCCGTTCCCAGAGAAGTACGTCTCCTTTCACTGTTACATCCACTAAGGCATGCATGTCAAAGTACTGAATCACTCCAAAGCACACAAGAAAAATGTCCATCTCTCCAAAGTGAGAAGTTTTTATTTTTATTTTTTATTTTTCACCTAAACTAATGGAAAAGTATCTGCACTGAAGGTTAAACAATTATGGTTGTCTGCAAGTTGAGTTAGAGTTGTTTTTTTTTTATTATTAACATGTGTGCATCTATGAGAAAAAGAAAATCATGAAATTACCAGCTGCTTCAAGAAATTTCCAAGACAAGATGAATTGCTGGAACATAGTGGCACACTTAATACTAGATGAAATCATTTATAGAGATGGACATGGTTTTGTGGTGCACAGATAGCCAGATTGTAATAAGGGCTCATTTCATGCAATCTCAGTCTGGCTGCATTCACTTTTGAGGCTATTTACATCATACGTTATGTTCTCTGCCACCCACCCATGTACCAAGTGACTCAGGTTAGAGACAGTAAGCAGCTGTCTCTATCCAAAACCCAATTTGTGCTACTGGTCCCTTCAGCATGTCTATTGTCTGTATACTACAGAGGAAGCGCACCTGGTTATGCCCTCACTGCCCGTCTCCATCTGTGCTCACCAGAGAGAACTTGCAAGCAAAATTAAGACAGAAAGTAAGACTTTGTTATATGACAGTATCATCAGCATTGTCCCAAACAGAATGAGCCACCGTGAAAAGGCTTTTTGAGATTGCATATGTATGCAGAAAAAGATAATCTTGTGTTGGCAGGAAACAAGTGATTAATAATGCTTTGCATTGTTTTCGGGAAATGGGGAAGCTTTCACAAACCAAACCCAGGGATCTTTGCTAAATTCTGTAATACTGCAAACTGCACTAGGGGGAAATTATAAAGTCAACAAATACAGAGTGGTGTTTATCCGGCTTATTAAGAAATATGTGTCATCTGTTTCTGCCAGATCTAAAAGGTGTTGTATCTGCAAAAAATGACATCCGAGTGGAGATTGTGCACAAAGATCACAATGCAGCTCGAGAAAACGAAGAACACACCTCCATGAAACAACTGATGGTGAGTGTGAGTGTCGCAACATACTACTTTCAACTTCTTTTTCTTATTTTCAGAGATAAAGTCTTAACATTTTCTTTCATTCCTTAGATTTTTGCATGTTCTTTTCAAGTGGATAGTAACATAATAAATGCACTTGACTTCTGAAAGCTGCTTCCTGCAAAATGCAGTAATTATTTCGTGTGTAATAGAGCTAAAACATGCCAACACGTGCACTGTAGTCAGGGCACAGGAGCTATATTTACTTATGTCATGCCACTAGCCCTATAAGCAGAGCAGACACCAAGACATTTATGCTGTGGGGATGCACACTGGGTAATCCTGCAGTGGGTGTAGTTCTGTATCTACATGCCCTATAGACATATAAAGAACTGCTTCCTCTTTGGAGCTCTACCAGTGTTTTGGTTTTCATGCAGCTTGCTCCAGGGCTGGGCTATTTGCAGTATGTGGTTTTGGATTAAATTTCTTTCAAAAATACTTAATACAGTCAGTATTTGATGGTAGCAGAGGGAAATGAGCTTAGCTACCTTACAAATCTGCATTTTGTTAAGATAAATAAAAGATATTCAATGATGCATTATTAATGCTTCCTGCCAGCCCTGAGTGAAGGTAAAACATGTCTGACTGATATTAAAAAATAGAAGAACAAGTAATAAAAAGTGAAATCCTCCCATCTCAAAAAGTCTTTTTTTATTCTGAGTGGAGCAGCTCTGGAATCTACACAGACTCTTAGTATACTCTCCTTGATTTCTGTGCAGGTTGAACGCGGAGAGTTTCAGCAGGAGTCTGTTCTGAAGCAGCTGGAGGTATTACAAGAGGAGGAGAAGGAGTACCAGCACATTAAGGTACGACTCATGAACAACAACAGCATGAAGGCGTGAACGCGAGAAAACGAGAGCAAAAAAATAAGGTTGTGAGAGGGAGAATGCCTTCAGGGCAGAGGGTGGTCTTCAACTCAGGGGCCAAAAATAGCTGAAGAGCATTAATCCCTCTCCTGCTACACATGATTTTCCAAGTCCAGAGGCAAAATGACTCCTGTTGGAGGTCTGATTTTATTAATTAGTCTCTCATCAAAGGTGGTTCAAGAAATCAGAAGCTGGTTGGCCCTTAAGCTGTTATTAAATTTACTAAAGGTGTTAATTATACCGCATACATGGGATTGGACTGTTTTAAAGAACAGATTAGATTTGAAATGCTGGGCAATGATTAGATATATTTTGTTTTATTTATCAGAATTTTAATCTCTCAGCTGCATGTCTAACCTCTTTGAATGATGTAGCACACAATTATCGGATACTCAGCTTGAAAAAAAAATAAGCCGTTTTTAAAGCAACCTTCTGTTCCCATTAATGTGCTAGCTGTCACATCAAAACTGCTGAGACCTGTGTATGAACTTCACCACAGTCTATTAAACACAGTGTGAATATCTTGTCCAGGGGGAAAATAAATAAATAAATAAATAAATAAAAACTGAACCATTCATTTGTCCTCCTGTTCAAACCAGTGTTGGCATTGGCTCCCTGGAGTGTGCTTCTGTTGTGTTTGCCTGCTTACCTGCTCCCTCTGGAGCCTGGAGTTTATTTGATCCCAGTTAATGACAGCAAGCATTAGGCGAGAGCAGAGGGGGGACCGAACAAGACATAAAGGCCAGACGCAAACAATCTCCCTGTCTGCGGTCTGATAACGACGAGCATAACGAGGATCCTCTCAGTTTGTTGCTCTCATTTTCCCATTATGAGCATTCTCCTTTTGAGATTTGCCACCATGCTTACTATGCCTGACATTCGCATCCATTCACACCAGGATATATAAAAAAAAAAAAACACACACATTTGCACGCGTGCCCTAACTGGACCCTTAGCAACAGCACAGTGCCTGCAGCCTAGCAGACAAACAAGTGGCACAGCCGTAGCCTTGGAAGCCAGTTCAGTTTGCATGGGAAATCACAGACACCATGATGCATTTAGGTCCAATTAAACTGGTATGTGAGTGAACTTTGCAATGACACGTCAGATGACAAACTATGAATCATCAAGGCCCGTTTAATTAGCAAGAAACTTGCTCTTAAGGTTAGCATGGGGGCTGAGTAAATCCTAGCACTGGATGCTGTTTTCCTCATGATGCGCTTGGCCCCCTTTTGCATCATTTATTCAGAAGTTTGAAAGGTGATTACTGCCAAAATGACCTTGACTCCTGTTGAGCTTTGAGAAGAATACACGTTAACTCAGATAAACAAAAGGACTGTCTATCCCTTCTCTTTTTCCCTTTTTGTTATTTGCTATAGTATATTGTTGAGGAAAAATCTAACAGTAAAGACAAAAAATGTGCTAAGTATCTTTATTTCCTGCATTTTCAATAGGATCCTACAAATGGCTATTACAGTGTCAACACCTTTAAGGAGCACCATACACCCACCATGGCCGGAAATCAGTCCACGGAGGTGAGGAACCCCACCAACACGGGTACCCTGGGAAAGCAGCGGGTACCGACAGGCATGTCCTTCACCAACATCTACTCCACTCTGGGAGCAGGTCCCAACCGTCTGTACGACTACAGCCAGCGCTTCGTGCTGGGCATGGGCAGCAGCTCCATCGAGCTCTGCGAGCGGGAGTTCCAGCGCGGCTCGCTCAGCGACTCCAGCTCTTTCATTGACACGCAGTGTGACAGCAGCGTCAGCAGCTACAGTAAGCCGGACGGCTACGTGCAGTTCGACAAAGACAGCAAGGCATCGGCCTCGTCCTCCTCCCACTATTCCCAGTCCTCGTCGCAGAACTCAGACCTCACCCGGCCGCTCCAGAAGCGCATGCAGACCCATGTCTGACCACCAGGGAGGGAGGGGGTTTGTATGGGGTGGAACAAGCAGCCAGGATTGTAAAAACTGACACAGGATCAGCTCCCAGGGGACCCCATGTAAAGGTGTTTTGCTCTCAAACACCTGGAGTTGAAGGGACTGGTTGGCTTGAACACACTGTGTGACTTGTTAAGACATTCAGTGTCCCAAAAAAGTGAATCAGGAAGCCTTATATTCCCTCCTGCTTAACCCATCGACCACCTCCCTTTTTCAACCCATAATCAGAATCGTGCCACAGAGAGGTTTATTTGCCACACAGCGACGATACAAGTTTGGAATTCGAACATACTTGTTAGCAGAGGACAGGAATACCGCGAATGCTTTGTGTGACAATCAGCTCCCCTGGCAAAGACCATTTTTGCCATTTGAAGATTGTCATTCATAAAAAACTCAGCACGCACGGCACAATAATGAGTGCGAGTCAGTGTCCTGCTGCTCTCTTGTAGTTTGAAGCACAAAAATGAATGTGCATGTGGTTTTTAGTTGTTAAAGCGATAACTCTTCCCTCCCTTCACCCTCCCTTCAAACACTGTATGTTAAGCTTTCTTGTCGAAACTGGTGTCCTGTGTAGGTGGAAGAAAACTTTCTCCATGTGCCCAAAGACGTCTTGAACGTTTCAAAGAACGGCTGTATTTCTTTTTGGGTTTTTTTTCTCTCTCAGCAGTGATATCTGGGCCACAGAGCTGGGCAGATAAAAAAGAGGCAGAGATCTCAGTTTAAATCCATGAGTCATTATTTTACTGTGACACTCTGTGATAAAGAATATCAGTGTACATATGTGACTGTAATTTCTTTTCTAGTATCTAATTTCCGACTCAATTTTTCCTCATGGAGGACTCCAAATGAGACATGAGCGCCTCTTCTCGTCCATATCTACTTTGCCTTGAGGAGATTTTTGGACTGTGTCAATACAAACTTTCACTAAGCAAGATGGGCATAAACTATCAGCTCTTCTGTTGTTGTGGAGTCGGATCCTCCATGGTTTTACTGCACCGGATTCAGCTCCAAGGCATGTGTCAGGAAAAGCCACAAACCGCAACGTACCGTGTTGCACTTGCGAGTTTTCATTTTCCTGCTAAAGCAGCAGATCAGGTACCTGTTCAATCAAATGTAAACATATTTTAGCTGAGCTTCTTATAGTGTTGTTATCCCATTGCTGTTGTCAATGACAGAGTTGACACTGGAGCTTAGTGCATCTTGACTACACACCTACCTGTGATCATGCTGGTTATCAAGGGACATAAAAAAAAACAAAATTCAGAAAATGTGTTTTATTTTGCTGTCTGATGTTCATTTTTGGCTAGTTTGGAGCTGATGGGTGGCACACTGACTCTTTTCAAGTGAATTGTTTTATTTTCTTCCGTTCTACGCCGTGTGCGATATATGAAATTGGATTTATCGTTAAGTCGCTGACACTGTATTTGTTTTAGCTGTGAGTAGAGACAGAGAGTAGTGATCTCACTTGCAGTAACCACACACTTATATTTTACACGGAAATTTCAAAGTGATGCTCTCGTCAGGAGTGTGTCAGTCATGCACTTTGCATGTTTTGTGGCAGAACACAAAGTCATGATTGGGGGGGGTTCAGCTTTTTTTTGCCGCAACCTCTGTAACATTGGGCACCCTAATGCAGACTTGTGCATAATGCTGATACCGTAATGAAATTGGTAAAAAGTATTTTGAATGTATTTTAACCTGGATGATATCACACAGCGTACTATGTCCAGTTAGGTTCAAATCCCTAGATAACATGTAAACACAACAAAATCTGCTCTCAAAACTGTTTGTTGTCGCCTAAAGCTGTGTTGAAGCAGGCTTTTATTGACTGAAGGGCAACCCTTTACACAAAATATGGAACATTTCCAATCTGAATCATGAGTTACATTGCATTTGATTTTAGTCATCAGAGGCCTCAAATGTTGGTTGGCTTTCAAGGCCTGCTCCAAAAATAACTTATAGAATCAGCTTGTGTATTATTTGATCAGCTCTTTGATGGGTAAATAGCGGCAGATTGTTGTAAAATCATCTCTAACAAGTGGCTCACACATCAGTGTCATGTACGTTTTGCCAACTCAAGCAGAAAACTTGACAGAAAGTATATTAGGATACAATATGTCTTATCTAAATATGTAGTTCTGCAGTGTCTTGCATAGTGAAGCAGTCAACTGGGATGAAGTGAGCCTGAAAGTGTGAAATCAGCTTCTAAACACATGAAAACCGAGTATGCCGTTTCCAACAAAAGCAAGTTGTTGTTGCAAGCACTTTACATATGATTATATTCAAAGCATTTGAATTGGGTTTTCCACTTGAGTGGCAATGGTTTGGACTCTAATTTTACAAATGGATTGGCGCCCATTGTACAGCTTAAGACAAAAAGCTCTGTTTCAACGCTGATAATCCAGCTTGGCACTTAGCAGACTGTATATAAATCTCTAATGCTGTCTTTCTGTATATAATTTTTTCCTGGCTTTTCTTTCTTTCTCAGTCAGATTTCATTATATTAGAGCTCAACAAATCCACATGGCATCAACACTGCAAGACAGACAATCATTTTTCTCTTTGTTTCCCTTCCAAAAATTTCATCAACCTTCCTTTTTTTCTCATAAAATTACAAGAAAGGCTTGTGTGAGCAGTTTCTCTTCCCCCAGATCTCATGGGGGGAAAACTCAGACTCTGTACACCGAGCACACGGGAGGCTATAGGATGAGAAGCTAAGCTTAGCTGGTACAGCTTTGAAGTGATATGCACTAAGAGGTTATTATACCTTCAGCCCTTCTGAGAGATGCCCAGATGCCCAGCAATTTATTGCACTTGGCACCAATGATGACTGTCAAGTAAGCCTGCGTCATTTTTCATTAATTTTTCTACACATTTCTGAGTGCAGGATTAAATTCTTACCTCGATATCGGCAGCAGTCAGCAACAATACGATCTAGTTTGCATGGGACTAAATACTGTTTTCATTTTTATTATAATTTGCATAAATTGAGCATCGTTTTTTTTTTTTTTTTTACCCACACTGTCAGAATCGTTAAACATTAGAAACTAATCATAACTCAGACATCCGGCATGTCTCTCCACAAAAACAAAACAAATTCACTTTCCCGTCCAAATGGTTCAGTTTTACTTATCTGATGCAGCTCCTGCACTCATCCAAACATAATGCATTTTCCCAGTCCAGAGAATCTGCACACTGCACAGCAAACAGATAAATATTTGATAGGCCAGCCTTCTGTCCCACCCCATCCCCCCTCCATGGCAGCAGCTACAGTGGGCATGAGAGTATGAGAGTACCACAGGATGTGAGTGCCATGTCAGTCTTTGGGAATCAAAGCCCATGTGAGGACAAAGTCTGCCCCTGCTCACCTGCTGACGCCTCCCCGGCTGGTGCTGGCGGCGCCCTGTTTGCCTGGCTACGAGCACCGCACAGATGCCAGGGGCATAACAGATGAATAAACACAAAGACCCAGAACAATTACAAGGGGTTGCTGCCCTTTTCCCTAATAAAACAAAGCAAGCCTTTCATGGCAGAGGACGCGGGGCAGTCTATTATTCAGAGACGAGCGAGAATAGCAGGGCACTGGACATTTCCAAGGTGAGAGACAGAGGTTAAATGCAATGTGAGGTGAGGACTGGTTGATGGGTGTGTAATATTGTTCCTCTTTCCACCGACTGTATTTGTTTATTGCACAACGCATTTTTCTTGATCTAAACAAAATAGAAAAGAGATAAACGACTACTGGAAATTAGTACTGCCAATATCTCACATATGTCTGCAAAAAGGTGGTTTACATGAAGCTTACATGCGTCTCCATGCATCATATGATAGGTGTAACTGTTCATAATGGAATATATATTAGGGAAGGTGCCATTTAAAACATCCAATCGATCATAAAAACCCTTTCTTTACTGTGTAAATGCTTTCTATCACAGTTTCTCTCTTTCTCTCTCACATCTTTTCTTTCTTTTTTTTTTTTTTTTACCAATCAATACCTTGTTAGTACTTTAATAACAAACAACTGTAAGGGAAAAAAAAAAGGTCCGGACTAAATAGTATTTGCAAATAACCCTCCGAGTTTGCTTCAGCCTGCAGGGCACACAAGAAATCAGTGTGGTTTAGTTAGTGCCATACAGTGTACGATAAGTCACAGCAAATAGAAGGAATCACAGAAGAGCATTTGAAATTCAAATGAGTACGCGTCCCTGTGATTGGTTGAATGGCTCTGTGCTCCAAATAACGCAAACTAGTTTGCAAATATTACATGACCCGGGTCTGAAAAAGCACTTAACTTAGAAGGTCATTTCAAGAGTTTGTATAAATAGTGAATCATTAGCATAATTGTAATGAAAAAACATAATGTAAATTCTACTGGGTACACCACTATTTTCAGGCAGTGGTTCCTCTGTATCTAAGAAAAAAAAAATACAAGAAAAATGGTTGTATTTTAACTGTACTGGTCTGTGAATCTATGATGCTTTTGCTCTGTATATTTGGAGAATAAAAATGATGTTTGAGTTTGTGTTTGTGTTGCATTGTGTCTGTCAGTAAGAGTGAAGTATGAGATTCAGTTTTCTTTTGTTTTTGCTATTAGATGAAAACATCATCTGCTCAAAATTTCAACTGGATATTTGTGAAGACTAGGTTGCCACATTCACAGACTGACACCACTTCTGAAAAATACAGCCGGCAAACAAACTCCAGTGGATGGAGTGTCAAAAATGTCCAGATATACTACAAGAGATGATCCAGCTTTAAGGTGCAGCCCCAGTATGCCCAAAATGACGGGCAAGAAAATCAGCATTCATTTATATGATAGGATAACTGGCAATGTAGATCAAGATAAGGATGCAGTGAGAGGTTGTTAAATATTCCAAACATTTAATTGGTGCTCATATTAAGCCAATCAAGCTACAGAATCAGCAGCTTTTTAAACAGCTGTGTTTACAGCTAAGAAATATCAAAGCAAGACTTTTAATAATTCCAATATTAACTTGTAAACCACAAATGTAAGGCATTTTTCTTTTTCTGTGAATTTCATGAATATTGTTTGCAATACTGCTGGGATGGGGGGTTGTAGGATTGACATGACTCTCCCAGTCATGCAAGGCGAGGGGGGATGGGAGTTTATAAGAACTGGCGCATATAATTAGGCTGCACCATGAATTTGGTGCCGCCTGTGATTTCTCCCTCTACATAAGACTTAGATAACATTTGCTGAAGTAAGTAAGCGTTTGTCAGCCTTGTTTCTATGAAGTTGGGGGACAGCTGACTTACCTGTAACTCTCAAAAGCTCCCTAATTTCTTTTACAGCATAAATATTTTAAAGATATTCTTTAAAAAAAGAGATGCTCCGGATCATATGATGCTTCTCCACCTCACAAATCAGTCTCTTATCCTCCATGTTGACTGCTTAGTGGAAGGGAATTGTAGACATCAAGTATGTTAGTGTTGATTTGACCTGTTTTGATTGATTTATTGATTGGAGGTTGAGAAGGTGTGTTTGGTGAAAACAGATCAAGGTTATCTAGGGGTTTCACTCTCACAAAGCCGTCTGGGATGTCCTCATTTGGAAAAAACGAAAACAATCTAAACTTCCCTCGTCAGTGTAACTGCTTCCAGTTCGGTACTGTGAGCCTGTACTTTCAGTTTTTTGGGATAACGTTGGTTGTAATTTTTGTGTAGTTATGCAAAGATCTCAGTTTTTCACAGCATGTAATGGTTTTAGTTTTAATTTCTAGCCCTCATTCACATTCATGTGTACGTTCTCGAAGAAAAATTGATCATCTTTAATCACCAGCCTTCATTGAAAAAAAAATGCAAATTAATATTTAAAATGAATCATTAATATTACAAGAAAATATACAATGTTCGGGGGGAAAAATATAAATTATTAAAAAGCCATGGAGAGACATTCCACCACACCTCAAGGGAGGGAATGGAGGATAGAAAATATGTGATTTCA
>JAPZDY010000024.1:7620971-7652251 GCA_029783645.1 Ctenochaetus hawaiiensis
AGTTAGCCTCCCTTGCTGGCTCCCATTTTTTGAAATAAGGAAAAAAAACTTAGAACATGATGTTTTTTTCCAAAATGTTGAATGTTGTAAAGGGGCAAAAGTATTAAATCGCTGTCTGTACACAAGCAGCACTGTGGGGGCTTGTTAAAAAAGAGAAGCGGGGGGTACAGGACCATAACACGCTCCAGTCAGGGGCACACCACAGAAGTCAACATCTGTCAACCACTACCATGGGAACCTTCCCATCGGCAACGGCAAGCTGAGACCGTTTTTACTACCATGCCTAAAAATGGTTTTACCATTGAATTTGTCTTGCACAATACCTGCAGTTTCAAGGTTTATGTTTCCTTGATCAGTGGGTGCACTGGAGAGAATTCACAGGTATACAGGTGGCAAAAACCACAACTCGCATCTCTTAAACACATCATTGCATTGCGTTATCACAGTTTAATGTGTTAAAACTGCATGATCTGCTGTTGTAATCTGTAATTTTACAATTTTTTTGTAATTATAAAAGATCAGCTCCCAATAATTTTATTAGTTTGAAAGAAAATGTTTGCACTGTACTGTAATACTGTGCAAACTCAACATGTTGCATGTAACTGTTTTATCACTGAGACAGCTAGCACAAAACTAAGAAGATGAGAAGATCTTGTTTGTAGTTGAACTTTTGGGGTGTAAATTAAAAAGAAAGAAAGTTCTGATGTAAATCTCTTTTTCTATACATATTTGCAGCTCACAACATCCATACCAGAATGAGCAAGTAGAAGTAATAAGCCTAAGAAAGCAGCCTGTCGATGACAGCATGAAGACAGTGTGCGGTAAAACAAAAGGTCAAAGAATCCTCTTATATGAGAGGAATGAGAAAATCTGAAAAGACAGTTTTTTTTTAAAAAAAAAACTATAATTTGCAATATATGCGAAATACATGGTGCCATAAAGGTACGGACTTCTTTTTATTCAGGTCACGGAGGCCAGTATGAAAATATGGGAGGTTTTTTTTTTTTTTTTTTCATAAAAACTTTGAAGTCAGTAAAGTTTTCTGAGGCACTTTGATGGAGTATTAAGTCATGGATTGCCTTTGCTTTGCTACCCTTCTGAACATTTCTTACATCTCTGACCTTTCAGAAATGAGTTTGTTTTGTAGCCCTGTTGACAAGCAGTTTTATATGCCAGCGAGAAGGAATGGAAGAGTTATGTCACAAGAAGCAAGGCTGCATTCCTTATTTAACCCACTCACGAAAAAAAGTGAAGCAGGAGCCAGTAAACTCAAAATCCGTTGTATTTACTGTTAGGTAAGTGCAGCTGGCAAATTGGATCATGATCAAGTACAGCATTATTGATTGGAATTCTGCGTGGGCCAAGATCCTGACTTTATTTGCACACTGGCATGGGTGAGCAATATCATGGCAAGCGTTCCATTACGCAAACAAACACATGTGCACACACATGCTTCCCCAAAGGCAATTTCACTGTTATATATTTAAGATATGCGATGTGGAATTTGAGGGAGAAAAATCCAATATCTACAGTTTGAGAGGACAGTATCAGGCCTGAAGAGCATCCACTAATTCAAAAACAGAGAGAAGTAGGTGTGAGGCGAAGGCGAGCCGTCTGAGAGCGATACCCGTCGAGCCCAAAGGCCTAAGACTCGATAGTCTAGAGTTCTTGCGATCCTGAAAAACGAATTATGTGCAGTATGAGAGCAAGAAAAAGAGGCAGAAAATGGAGCCTGGCTGAATTCGAGCAAAAGTCGGCTCTTCAGAGTAAATAGAAAGAAAAAGAATGTAAAAAGAAATTCATTGAAGAAAGAAGCCAGTAGAGACTGACAGAGAGAGAGAGAGAGAGAGAGAGAGAGAGACTGGGGGAGATTCACTAGGTTTGTTTCTCAGCAGCATCTCGCATTTAATTCTCCTAAAGTATATGAGAAGTATCTATTCTTGCAGTAAATAATGTAATTCTCCATACTGGACGAATAGCTAGTTGTTACCTTGGCCTGTTCCCATATAATTTTCACGCATTATACATCTTACAAACTGTCCTATCCTCTGTGAACTATAACGGTAAGTTGCGTTGACCTTCTTGTTTTGTATCAGCATTCTCTTCACTCATTGTCCTCTGGCATCCAACCCTTCACTTGCCAAAATGAAGAAAAATAAAACTGTGGCCTTACTTTAACAAAACCATCATGCATTGTAACACAACGCCAGCATCTGATGAATATATGTAGCAAACTTTCCGACTGTGTTTGCTTCATGGTTATGTTTCATTTTACAGTCTGTCTGAAGGCCACATGTTAGGTTTAACAACAGAAAAGAAAAGTGGAGCAAAGAATGGATTTTCAGCATGGAAACCTGTGAGTTAGAGCCTATAGGTTGATGATAAAATCAGCTAATCCACTCTTGAATATGACAATAAATTATGTCAAAACTTTGTGACAGTGAATAAAAACATGAAAATGTAGAGTAAACACACCCTAAAAATCTTAACTTTTTCCTGGTATAGATTCCTTTTACTTGTGTGATATAACCTTTGTTGTATTCAACACTGGCCATGTTTGACACTGTAGATATAAGACAAAAAAAAAAGAAGCTAAGACATAAAAGGTTACCTTTAATATGTATCCTTTAGAATGAAGCAAAAATGGATCAATGAGAAGTAAATCCATGATTAGCAGTCAGAGAGTGACTTGAATTAAAAAAAATATCCTTATAATTGACCACTGCATTCACCATCATAATTGATTACCTTTAAATAAAACCTGACACGTTTGATACTTCCGCTGAGGCTCAATTACACCTCTCATGCACTGAGGACGAGCAAGCTTTACTCCGACTCCCTTGGTTTGCTAACAACAAAATAGTGCGACTCATTATATCCTGTAGAGAACACGTTTTCTTTCAGCTTTCAGCAACAGTAATGCTCCTGTTTGATGTTATATTGGTTGTAAGGTTGTTTTGCAAGCAGCAAGCTAGTTCAATTAGCCGTAGCTGCTGATACGATGAAAAGCTACCTCATGTGTGGAAATAGCAAGGAATGAAAAACAGGAAATACAACACAAACTCAGTTACGTGTCGCTTTTGAACTGTTGCTGAATTAATTTTCAGCATTTGAATGCTTCTATATGGGGTTTGTGTTGTGATTTGAAGTCATGGGAAAAAAGAACAAAAGATATTCCTCTCTAAAGGTAAATATTTCCACGGAGTCTTCCATGCTAATCTCCTCTGCACATTTTCTATTCTTAGCTACTTTTCAAGCTGTATTATCACACCAGAAGAAGAGGTAATAGAAAGCACTGGATTGTTCGTTCAAGCCTTGCAGATTAAGCAATCAATCTGTTCAGTTAATTTGGGTTAGCAGATCCTTTGTTATCACTAGATAACTGGCTTACTGCAGTATGAGACTGAACGAAGCATCACATGAGCGTGACAGTGACATGAAGGCAGGGTATATCACACAGTAAGCTATGCATTGATTCCTGCAGCCTTGACAATGTGCTCAAATGAGCTGAAAGCAAAATTTGCAGTTTTCATGACTATTTTCAGTGCATTTGGATAAAAATGTCAATCAAATCTGTGGTGCAAAAATTCAGTCATGCTTGAAAGGTGAAGAAGATCTCCATGAATATGAACACTGCCTATATGAGTTGCTTCGGTCCTGGCATCACTCCAGTATAAAGAAAAAAGAAAACTATTTTTTTTTGCCTCTTTCTCTAAAGCAGATGACTCAAGACTTTAAAAGTTCCAGTTCAGGCTTATTTTAGGCTGCCAGACATCTATGCAAAGATAACAGTGAGGTTGGATTGACCTCATTTCAAGTCCAATGATATAAGAGGAGAAGTCTGCCACACTGTCAGCCACGGCCTGACCGCGGTGGTGTCAGTCAGGTTGACTGAAACCGATGTTATCTTAAGCAAATGGGCTGAGAAAGGAGGGAGAAAAAAAAAAAAACACATGTGAGGGTGAAACACGGTGAGCTCACTCCCCTGGCGCTTGTAATTAAAAGCTAAGGATTCATGTAGACTGACAGATATTGTCCACCTATGTTTGCAGGTGCCCAGAGTGGCACCGTCTCTGTGTTTCATCAGCAGAGCTCCGAGGTTAATTAAAAGAGCCACCGTCTCCTGACCGACTCTGCCAGGCTTTCAACAAGAGGACACATAATTAAAGTGACACCTGTTCATTCTCATTTGCGGGCCCCCCCCCCCTCGCTGTGCGACCAGGGCGTCGGCACAGAGGGCCGGCAGTGGCAGAGAACATACAGCTGTAGAACATGAGTGGAATCATTTTTAATGTTCAGTGGCATCTTCAGGATTCAGCCATGTGGAATGATGCTGCAGGCGGTTGAATGGACGATCCGCTGGTTGACAGCATGACTCACCTGTGCTCACAAAGATGCAGTTAGAGCCCTTTTTTTTGAGAATTATGGAAAAGAAAAATACTAAATGCACAAAAGATGAATACAAACATTAAAATTTTTTTCATCATTATCCCCAGTGATGTTTATTTTTCATCATCTTAACAGTTTTGAAACATGGCAAGTCCAAAGTTTCTTATAGAAGCATGAAGCATCCATTTTTTGTGCATCTTTTCAAATATGTGTTTTATTTTTTTTCCTAGATTTGGGTGATCACACAGACAGCAACGGTCTTCACTGTCAGAGTAAACAGAGGATAATTTCCATCTCGCAGTCTCACACCCTGTTAAAGTTGTCTTTCGAAGCAAAGCTATCTCTTGACCTTTTCCACAATCCTTTAACCTTTTCTTGACACAAAAGATTCTGCTCTGGAAGACCTCTTACTATTGCGCATAGATTGTCAAGTCGCCATGGAAAATACCCCGGTTGTTAAAACACATTTTCTTCGTGTCATTTCCTACATGATGGCCCCTCGCACGCTACCGCGGATTGTCTGGTGCTGGCAAGGCAAAGCTCGGTCTCGTGCTGTGCTGTCATGTCTTACCAGTCCCCAGTGTGAGATACTCCACTGTATTGTGAACAGATTCAGTGACCCAGACTGACAAAGGGAGGCCCAGTGGGAGCTCGTGCCCTACTCACTGCACAACAGGTAATTATCACCACCATCACCCAATAAGTGGTGTATTCAAATGAGGAAAATTGATATGTAGATTAGGTTGCTTCGCCTGTCACAGTGCATGCACACTTTTGGCGCATGCATAAACAAGAAAGGACGCTTGCATGTTCGTGCACGTAACACACACTGAATTCAGCACTGATACAATTGTCAAATAGATGCTGCAGGACAGAGATGTGGGATCTCTCTTACACACACACACATGCACACACACAAATTCATTTTGACACCAGCAGATTAGGATGCAGAGGACGTCCTGCAGAGCTTTTTATTAACATATGCCGTCACACCGGGGGGTCAGAGTTGCTTAGCAGAGCATCAACAGCACTGCAAAAATTCTTTATCAAATTAGCATGGGCTTTTCAGCCTTCATTACTTCCTGCTCTGCCATTCTGCCGGTTCATCCTCCACAGAACAGTGATACCAATTCAACAGCGCTTTTTTTTTTAAAGTAGCATCTCACAGTTCTGTCTGAACTTACAGGGACATTAAACTTGCAGTTCAATTGTACAGCTCAGCTCAGGTAGTTTTTTATTGTTGCCCAAGCTGTAAAAGTTGAAATTTGACGTGATGTTTTTATGAATATTTTGCATAATGATGCTAAATAAAACACTGACATTTGGGGGCTACAGCTACGATGGTTTCTATGAATCAGTGGCACTCAGTTTAAAGCAGCAATAATTAATGTTTTTTTAAAATAACAGTGCATCAAATGTTGATGTGAGAGCGGCTGCAAGTAGATAATTATCATCCAAATCTGCTTCTCCCCTCAACTTTACAGCATCTCACTGTGAGTTCCAGCTCATTCTTTAGTACTTCACCGTTCACTCTCAGTGCTCTAATAGTGTTGTTTTTGGCTGCTGCAGACAGCTGTTCTCAGTGAAAAAGCTTTAAAACTCACTCCACGCTGCCTGCTCAGCAACAAACAGCAGACAGACATCGAAAACAACTAGCTGGAGACCGCGGTGGAGCATTTAGCTGCTAAAGAGCGAGATAGTTCTCTAAGGATGATGAAGACCGGAAACCAGAGATAAATGAGAGCAAATATTGGAGTTAGATGTGTCAGGCTGCCAACATGACTCCAGATAATTGATAATGATGTTCTGTAACAGCTGGATGTGCAGATAAGCAACTTTTCTAAACAAGTTCAGAGATCGGCTTTGTTTTCAGGACTTGTTTTCATAATCCACAAGTAGCTTAAAAAAGGAGTTATCGCATGCTCCAAAGTATAGTCTGCTCACTGGGATAATTACAGCATAGATTTATAAGACTGGTTAAACAGTTAATATTAAGTCTGAAGCTCAGGTCCTGTTTTTTTTTTAGTCAATGGAAGTTTTTTCTGGCTTTCTTAATTCCTCAATGGCTCATATTTTTCTTTTTTTTTTTTATGTGGATCATTTTGAAAGACAGCTGCTCTGTCATGATATTGTATATTTTGTCCCCAGTATGAGGCTGTGTGGTGTTCAGCATGGCGCAGTGATTGTGGCCCGAGGCACATACACCAAATAGCAGCCCTGTTGGAAACGATTTTGACTACAGCAGAAATATGCACACTGAGCATCTGCTCTGTGATCTGAGAAGGTCTGTTCAGTGATCTGAGAAGGTCTGTTCAACGCTGCTGAGACTATGCATTTTTTTCCTATAGTTTTAAATCACATAACTTATTTTTGACTTTTGTCTTATACTGGTTTTATTTCATCAGTTTTTAAGCCTGTCGATAGGTCACTCACATCTCATTTTTCTACCAAATGACGCATATTTTCTGCTCATTCATTTTGCCTTCCCCATATCCAAGCTTTTATTGCACACAGGGCCGTCCAAAGCCAATGAATACCTCTTTGGCTTCCCTCCTCCATGGTGTCCTACCTTTGATTTTAGTTTCTTTAAGCCTTTTTTTTATTTTTAAAATGTGAATCCTCCTCTTTAGGACCTTAACCTGTGTCAGAAACAGTTGTTCCTGTGCTGTGATCCTGGAAAGCCTTTTTGTAGACAATAAATGCAATGTCGTATGAAAGAAAGAATTGACTTAACTGCTTTTTCTTCGCCCTGCTGCTTGCCTCCAGTAGTCGATCATCACTTGCATCCATGTGCATTGATGAATGTACTTTGTGACCCATCATGGTTGCACTGCTTCAGTTCCTTCGGTTCAGAATAGCAGCAGATAGACAGGTTTGTGTCTGTCAATGGTGTCAGCATCTTTCTATAGTTTTAAATAGAATGTGATACACATCAAGGGTTCATTTTTTTTCTCAGTTCTCTCAGAATAATATGGAACATGGATGAAAATGAGGAAAATCAATTTAAAAAATGAAGGCACAAAGTCGTTTATGAACTGAAATAAAGTGAAATAAAAGTGTTGGGTAATACTGCCATTTTATCTATGACTCAGTTCACCAAGTTGATGAATCATCCCTACATTAAAGTCCACTCAAACTAAGCTACCGGGAACTTAGAGCCAAACAACTGTCCCTGCAATCAAACAAAATTCTTGAGTTGTTGCACTGAACTTAAACTCTGGATGGATATTTTGTACCAACTCAAGGCTCATCAGATGTGAAGTAAAGACTGCAGTTGATTAAGGACCTTTTCAAGGAGATTTTGGGTTCCCATTTCAAGTGCTGCCATGGCAACTTGCATGAACTTCAGAGTTGTGCTGCTGCCAGGTTCATTTTTGATAAGATGTGGGCCCACAGTGTAGCTGCTCTCAAACATGCGTCTTGTCGCAGCTTTCTGTCTGATGCTCTGCTGTGCTGTTCCTCTGGCTGATGCATTAGCAGCCTGTAAGCCTAAAGTTATGCCAAGTACACTCGCATGATTTGCTTATTTAATTTTCCAACTGTTTTGATCAATGGCTTGCCGGTAAAACTAAAGGCTGTGTGTGCATGTGTGTGTGGATTCTCATGTACATGCATCCAAGGTTCAAAGAGGGTCAGGAGCCCTGCCAGAAATACTGGAACTCCTGACAAAAGCTTACTCAGGACTCTGAAACAGTAAATATCAATAATCCTTTGTCCCTGGGCCCAACTCTTTGCCCCTTGAATTATTCAGTTTTCTTTCCCGTTCAACGTCCCGGGGGGAGAGGCCATAAAAAATGTTGCACTTGGGCCAGTCATAACTTTCTGCCACAGAGGGTTGGATTGGTATGAAACATTGTCCGTGGGTATGGGAGGGGCGGACATCAGTCATGACAATAAAAAATTTTTTTTACATCCTCTGAAAGCAGCTCACTTTGTTCTGCAGCATTTTAACAATTTTGGTGATGGAGAGATGGATCCAGAAGAAAGAGACTTAATGGCACCTTGAACTAAACCAGCCTGAGAGGAAAAAAAAGAAAGAAATTGTTTAAGTTATTGCCTGATGTCTGCAAAATCAATGGCACCAACCAAGCAGCTTTTGGAGAGGATGTAGAGCACATAATACATATTATATACAGTGAAATTAAGGCACATAATAATACACAGTAATGTGCTGTAAATGCTGCTTCATCATTACTGCCACAACTTTCACCTCTGCAGACACATTAGCATACACGTTTTCAAGCACCTTTCAATAACTTCAATAACACTCTTTATCATACAGAAAAAGCACTGTTGGTGCAGCTAATTGTAAAACATGCATATCACATGTGATGCACTGACCAGTTCTTCATTAGCATATTTTGATCCTTCACATATGCAAAGCCATTAGCATGTTAGCTATGCACAACATTTCCAAATATCAAATATGCAAACCATTAAAGCCAGCAGGTGTAAACGTCTAATAGGAAAATACACATTTTACTGAACTCAGAGTCTGCTCTTTCATATATCATAAAGTTTGGTTGTAGCTGATAAATTTTTGTCTCATTACAGATTTCAAGCGTAATTTGTCTTGCCTCGCTCCTTTACATCGACCTCAAGTTTACTTCCAAGGATGTATTGACTTTGATTAATGAGCCATATTTGCTGCCTTGAGGATAATTAGCATGATAAACTGAAGATGAACATGCCTGTTCTGTCACTGTATACAGGAATTTTTTCAAGTTTCTTCTGCAAACTTTTTTCCATTCCTTGTCTCTAAAAGGCCATATTATGGTCCGGCAAGATTCTTAACTTCTTGAATAGTTTTTGTGTAGTTTTCAGCATATAAAATATAAATTTCAATGCTCCTTGTCTAAAAGTAGGCCATTTTGTAATTATTAACCATGCTGGTCTTTTTAATTCCTCCAGAAAAGTCCCACATGCACGTCTGTACTGGCGAGCCACAAATCCCACGACACTGATTACTCCACGACACAATGATGAGCTACAGGAAAAAGCCTTTTAGTCATGTGTTTCATCTCCCATATATACTCCAACTACACATTCTCTATACATCCATCTGTTTGGATGATGTAGGGATTCCTGGGGGGAAGTATTACTGTATAATTATGTGTGTGTGTGTGCCTGCGTGTGTGTGTTTGTTTTTATGTTTGGGTGGACGTATCTTGAAAACTGTTCGTCATCCTACAAAGCAGACGCTGAGGATAGAGGGCAGTGGACGGCACACTGTGTCTAGCTAATACAAGCCTAATAAGGGCTACAGAGACTTGTTAGTCAGACACATGCCTCGAGTGCTGCTTCAGTTTAAGGCCCATTGCTAGTGGTCCATGCCAAAACTTCCCAGTTCGAGGCACAGTTAGTCATAATGGGATTTCTGAGATTTTATTATGTAATCAGTGCACTGACAATTTAAAATAAAACTGAAGAGAGAGAACTACTCATAGTAAAACAAATGTTTCTCTTTTCTGATACTTGTAATCATTTAAAATGCGTCTTTTTTTTTTTTGTTTTTTTTTTGAAGTAAACTCAGGACAGCCACTTCTGGTTGGATTGAAGATGTCTCCAAGGAGACCAAAGCGAGTGTGTTCCCTCTCCTCCGCTTGTCACTGGTAGGCACAAAATTAATTAAAGCAGGGCTTCTCTCTGGAGCATATTCTCTAATAAGTAGCTCATTGCCCCTCTGACATTTGAGATCGTGTGTGTTCTTGCAGAGTGCACGCATCCTTGTTTGTGCAGGTGTGTGTGTGTGTGTGTGTTGTGCATCTTTTCATAAATAGCCACAGAGTGGGTTTTTCATCGGTCGCGGTCACCAAGTTCAGAGGAGGATAAACAATGTTCATCACAAACTTTAAGGGCAATGGAGTCGGTTGACAACAATTAATCATTACAGAGCGAACAGACCACACAAAAACACAATACACACATTCATAAATGTGTGGGCTTACAAAATGAATTATTTTTATTGTTAATTCAGTGTGTCAGTCTTGTCTCCCAGAAACTAATTTGAAATAAGACTAATTTGCAGAGATAAATATGTGTGAGGGAAATGTTATGCCGGCCAAATCACATTTTTATTGAAGTAATAAGAAAATTTTGTCATCTAACAAATTTATCAAGTCCTAAAGATGTTGGTAATAAACATATAAGTAACATGTGCACTGATGATGCATTTCCATTTTGGCGATTAGCGTTGTTATCTGACTAGCTTGAAATGAGACTCTCCTTAAAAAAAATGTCTGTTTTGAGATTGCGATTATTTTTTAACAACATTAAACTAAAGTCACTGTCTTCTCATAACCTTGAATTCCTTGAACCAAACCACAGACAGGAGTTTGGGTGCAGATTCTGGATTCACAGTTAGTACAGACGAATTTACTCAACAAGACTGTTTTTCTGATCATGATTTGACAGTCTTTTGGTTTTTAATGCAACATAATTATGAATCACATTAAGACTATGTAGACATGATTTCAAGGTGGCGAGCTTTATTAACGTAACAGTATCGCATGTAGTTCAAATATGTGTGTTGAAATGAGATTTATAAACCAATTGGAGGTGTTTCAAGAGTTCTACATTCAGGGTGAATTGAAATAAAGTGAAAAAATTTGACTTTCACAGACAAAGAATTGCAAATATAAAGACAGCTTTGGAGAAGCTCTCACTCCATATTCTTAAATGAATCAATGAAAACATTCTCTACCTGATTCATCTCAGTGTATAAAACAATGTATCGTCATCTCCCAGTCCTGTTACTCACCTACACAAGAAAGTACAGACACACATGAATGGATTCAGCCAGCTTTTGTTTCTATACAGTAGTCTCACACATGCATCATTAGCAGCAAGCCAGATACCGGTGGATGCTGACAGTGAAGTGTAGCTTGTTGTCTTTACTCAGCTCCATCAGCAGAAAGTCGGGAAAACAGCCAGAAACTGTCTGCAAGGTTCAGTTTTCAGATTACAAAGATACCCCCGTAAGAGAAAAAGACGGCCAATGTCAAACAGGACTAAATTGTTTTGGCCTTGACAAGACCTCAGAGTTTTCAACAACTCAAAAATCCAAACAAAAACTGTTGTGTTGTGTTTTATGTTAGTATTTTTGGCACGGATGAAAGAACTTTTAATTACTTCAACTGCTTCATTATTTACAGACTGAAAGTGTATCAAATATCAAAGCATCAAGAAAGTGAAAAACAAGATAAAAAAAAAATTAATAATGATGAAATTTGAAAAAATAATAACAGCAGAGCGGCGAACCTGTGTACCAGAAAACAAATCAAAGGATGGCACGAGGATGGAGATGAGCTACGACTGTTCTGCTGCATCACTCTTATCTAATGCAAATGCCGTCAACTTTGGGCAGAAAACTTGTCTGCTCAAAAGTTCCACTTTTCAGCAAAGATAAAAAAACTCTAAGATTTTCTTTTTAATATAATATGATGTAATACAATATAATACATTATTTATATATTTATATATAGGATAATATATATGTACATTTATATAAGATAAGAGAGTAATATAGGCACCCTTTTGTCAAACTTTGACAGGTTGAACTTTTGGTGACCCTCCCCACCCCCATGGATGATGGATGGTTTCCGCGCAAACCTTAATTTCTACGAGAAAATGAGCATTTTTATTCTATATAAAATAATCAAAGTTTTTTAGAATAAACTTTTTAAATTAAATTAAAAATGTACCCCTCGCAATTTTCATCCTACCTAGCTGGTTGCGTGTGAAAAATCAGTAAACAGGAGTTCGTAGTCGCCGTCCCTTTAGGCTTATCTGCCCAGAATGGCGAATAGAGGTTCGCAAACTTGCAACATTGAAAGGCATCAGGCAAAGTCATAAACAACGCAGGTGTAAACAACGCAGAGGACAGCCGTCACATAGGCCCACCAAATACGGTACACTGGAAGGATGCGAACTTCTTAGGATTTGAAGAGCGAAACAACCTAAAAGCCTCACTAATCAGACAGAGACATGCACATGTTTACTAGGAGACCTGTCAACATTTGATTAATTGTTATTGTTACTTAATGGAGGGGGATTGGGGGAGTCACCAAGTTCAACCTGACAAGTTTTGACGAAAGGGTGCCTATATTACTCTCTAAGATATATACAATGTTTTTAATATGGGATAATATAAATGTATAGTAAATCTATATTTTACTATTACTAGAATTTACCTTATTGAAATTCCTGGGGTCTGTTATGAAAAATTCAATCCCACTGAATCTTTGAACAGTCTTGTTAACCACCTCCCCCATCTGTGTCTCAGTTATATAAAGGTGATATAGAGGTGATGGTGATCACCTCAAGCTGTCAAAATAGCAGGTACATCCAGCTGATCTGGTTGATGGCTCATCCCTGTGCTCTTGCTCATACCCCTGCAGCAACGTCCCCACAGGACTTCCCAAAGACTTTACAGTTCAGTGGTCAGGGCTTGCTCATTGACTCGTGTCCTCTGCCATGCCAACACAAACTAGAGGCACAGAAGATGTCACATGGTGCTGTGTTTCAGAGACGGTGAGTCAGGGGAGCAGAGACCGTCTGTACTGCAGTTCATAGCAAATAGTTCATAGAAAATAGGTGTACGAGGAGATGAACTGGAAATAGCACTTGAAGACAGATGGATGAAATAAACACATAGGATCTTACCTGCAGAGCACATACATGTATGGATAGGTGGACGGCTGAATCACCCCTCTCCAGACTGTGGCTGCCCAGTGGGGATTTCCTGACCTACTCTTTGTGCAAAACATTAAAAAATGGATCCCTGACCACTGCCGTTACCACTGGCAACTGCCATGAAGCGAGACAGACAGGCAGATAGAAGAAAGGGTGCGAGTAATCCGAGAGATTCACCTTGCTGCCGGAGGTAGCCAGACAAGCCAAGCAATCAAACCCAAACCACCAATGAATAGATGACTAGTGCAGGAGAATTCAGTTTTATATCTCTCTCGGGGATTGTACAGAGCTCATGGTTCTTTTCTGGGACATTTACCAAATCCTTTGTGAATTGCTGAGCCCTCACAGTCAGAGAGAATATAACATTTTCACATTAAAATGTTTAAAAAACGATAAACTCTTTGTTATGTATTATATTAAGTTGTGCGCTCACATTATCCCAGATGTTTCCAACAATGTTCAAACTAAACGTAATGGTGAATCAAACTTAAACACAAGTACCTCGTTTGTGTAAATCTCTGCCTTTTCATTTGCAGTGGTTATAGCAAAATAAGCAAATCCCATGATTCCACACTACTGAATGACAGAGCAATGTCCTGGGAATTATGTAGTGGAGCAACAATTAATGCAATAGAAAATGTACCTAAATAAATATACTATGTGCAAAGTATATATACTACATGTCCAACTTCAAAAACCAATATAATCGACAACAACTGATATACTTGGTTTCATCTAAGAGACATTAGCAGGTGATTTTAAGTAACCTGAACAAAAGTCTTTTATATTGTAAGTAAATTTGTAGACTCCTCTCTCCCTCTCTCTCACTGACCTACTAGACATGTTTGGCCATGTGAAACTGTGTTTTCTTTATTCTGTTGTGTTTGGGATAAATTTTAAGGTGGAAGTGTAGCCTCTAGTAAAAGTAAACAACAGTCAGTGTGTGAAGGTCACTTACTTTCTTAGCCTGTTTGCTTTTTGTGGTTGGGAATAAAAAGTTAACAGCGTGCACCCAGGTCTCATCCAGGCACTGGGTGCCTGCTGTTAACTTTTTTTTTAATGCCTTCCTTGACTTCTTCTCTCTCCTTGACCCGCTGGAACTGCACTTTTTTACCTTTTCTCTGTTCCAGGACCTCAAGATTTACAAACTGAGCGCCACCTGAGACTCACACTTAGTGTATAGTAAGAGTGTTTTTTTCTGTCTCAAATTGTTTGAATTAAAAGACTTTGACAGAGGTGATAGTATTCAGTAGCTGGCACAAAGAGAAAAATAAAACTGCTTTGACAGTTTTTTTGTTTGTTTGTTTGTATGTTTTTCTGGGTCCTACACCCTTCTGTGAGTGTTTACGCAGCTCTGCAGCTCGCCGAGGTATTTTGGACAACAGTGGAGCCTTTGAAACAGAAAAAAAGGTGTAACAAAGGTTGACTACACAAGCAGTAATTACAAAGATCGATCAATTGTTGGTTTTGTTTTTTTCAGTTGGATTTGTTGAAAATAGGAAAAATACATAATATTATTATATATATATATATATATATATATATATATATTTTTTTTTATTTAAATTCAAATTTCAAGGTGTAAAAACATTTCAGCTAGAGTTTCTCTCCTATCGACCTTGCAATGAATTCATCATTTCAGCCTTGAAAACATCATATGTATATGAAAGGTAGGCCTGATGCAAATAAAAACATACATTCATATGATGTGGTTTCATCATAAAGTGTCTGTGAAGGCAACATAGCTCAATTTTATAATGCATGAAGATTTGTGAGGGATATGGTTGTTGTTTGTTTTGTGTATCCACTATTTCTACCCTTAGAAAATTATGTATAATTAGAGAAAAAACACATAAAAACACTCCAGGAAGAAGAAATGTTAAACACAGCTAAAGAGAAGGAGGGCAGCAACTAACAGTCATGTTCATTTGAATATGTTTTACTGGGAGAGAATTTTTTTTTTTCTCCTCCAAAACAAAAATCCAGCTTGACAGATAATTTATTATATCTTAACTAATGAGCAAATAACTTAAATAGGGAAGCTTATATGTGGGAGATTTAAAAGGAAACTCATGAATAAGTGGTGTAAAAAAAAAAAAAAAAAAACACCACACAGGCATCGAGAAAAGACAGCAAATAGAAGATAGCCAGAAAGAAATCCCACATGGCCCCGAAGAACTCATTAAGAAACACAGAATCGATAGCTGCATTGTTAGATGGAAGCAAGAATGAGCACTGGACAAGGCCAGTTCACCGGCTTACTTTGGATCACCGCTTTAAGCCAGTTTTGACTTCGGGCACCTTTCACCACCTTCACACCTTCGAGTCCACATGCCCGCCTCGTTCAACCTCTGCCCATCCATCCGCGTGTCTCGTTACAGTATCTGAGCAGATAGTGGAAAAGCATCCATGTGCAGAGGACGTTTTTATCCGCATTCACCCCTCCAATTCCCGTTGCCTTTGGACATTTTTAATAATAGCCCACTACACCTTCACTATGAAAACACAAGTTGTGAGGTGAACTGTAAAGTGCAAAATAAATTGTTGCTGTCAGAAAAGCAAAAAAATATATATGTTCCTATAGATACTGTCTTCGTTATGACGGCAAACCTTTTTAAGTGTTTGAAAAACACATTTTCTTTTTTTGAGATTAAGGTTCAGTAGAACGCAGTAAAAATGAAAGAACCATGTAGCTAAATGTAAAACAAACAGGGGAAAAAAATGAAAACAGAAGTAAACAAAGGTTTCTTTTTTTACACTGTATGTGTTATCTCTTATTTCTACACCTGCTGTGGCTTTATTTATCGGTTACCTCAGCCTCAGGCTACGTGCCATTTCAACTCAGACAGCTCATCAAGATGAGTGGCAAGTGTGGGGCGGCGAACTTTGTCGAGTGAAGGGGCGTAGAGCAGGTCTATGCCTCCGCCTCAAGGTGAAAAGTTACTGCTGCTTTTTACGGTTTCTTTCTATAAATTTTAAACTTTTAAAGCCCCAGCAAGTTAGAAAATGGTTCTTTCAGCCTCTCTTACCAATGAACACCCGGCTTGTTTTGCACTAAATGACAAAATGTTTGTGTTAACATCGATCGGACGGAAGACAGCTTTCACATTTTCACCTGCTGGGGGTCAGATTGCTTCGGGTTTCATCATGTATTGGCGTTCACCTTGACTGAGTCCCTTATGGGACCTGGAAAAAATGGCTGTGTTCTGCAGTTAATCACTAAGTGCAAGACCTGTCCATCACTCGTGTGCCTGTTTTATAGGATGACTCGTCTGTCTCTCCGGCTGCCCCTTTATCTGCTGTATCAGTTGTGTTTACCGCTCCACTGCCTGCTCAGAAAAGTACCTACTGTCCTCTTGACAAAAATAGGCTCTATCTGTCTGGCATTTAAGAGAGCAGGTAAAAAAAAAAAAAAAGGAGAGAAGATGAAAGGATTCTGAAAAGATAAGAGAGGGGAAAAGGGTAGGAGATGAGAGGGTGATATGAGTGAAAAGATGATGAAAGATGATGGTATGTGTACGTTGAGGATTCTGTTGCTAATTACCTTGCATGCCTCATTACGTACAAGCTTTTCATAAGCTGAGAGGAGGCTGATGGTGGTGGGATTTCAGCGCAGGGATCAGGAGTGGATACGAATCTAGCACTTGCTCTTAGTTGAGTCATGAGCGAGACATTGCTGCCTCCTTGACACTGTGTTATTCCTCGGGGTCATGGCCAATCAGCCTGAGCCTAGCGTAGCTCCTCTGTCAATGCACTTTGCTTATGAAAGAGCTCCAGTCCATTAAGCTCATCCCGCCTGTCAGTTTCAGTGCTGAAAGCTCACCTTGGTGACCCACGCCGACCATTAAGATGGACACTTGACTGTTTCCAGTGGATATTTACCGGCAGGGCACAGCATTAAACTTCTATGGTGTCATATGCAAATACTATATTACCACATCTAGCCTAAAGAGCACATATAAAGGCGGCCATTTTGCTTGAATGAATGGCTGAACGGATGGGAGGATTGAGTGGCCAACTTCAGTCCACTGAATATGATGTGACATACCTTTCTGGCACCTTGATGGGGGCGATACAAGGAAGATCAGCTCAGATATTACAAACTCTCTATACAGTTAAACAGTTATACGGTCACATTTGAGTGGATACCACGGATACTTCCATAATTTAGATATGTTTTTACCATGAAAATATCCTCTGTGAAAAACTGCATACAGCACTTAGAAACTCAAAATGGCCTTACTGTGTGTTGCAGTGGTGCATTAGCTTGATTTGAAATATTGCAAGGCCAGTGATTCTTAATTTATTAGTAAATTATGCAGATAATAGTCAATTATTGCTCTAAACACGATTCTGAGTTTCCACATACAAGCAACAACCTTCATCACAATTAAGTTTTAGTATCATATAGTCATAAGTACATAATATACAACCAATAATAACACATCCTAAACAAAAAACAGACCATTTATAATGTCCTGGTGATCCTGGTTCAGTGTGGGATCTAATCAGAGCAACATATAATAGAGGCCGGTGTTGGTAATAATGCTCATACAGTGAGCATTAATGCACTACATTCAGTGCAATAATGCTCACTGTATGTAGCGATATTATATTATTGTGCCATCAAAACATTCTGTGAATGTACATGTATACCAATCATGAAGTCCTGTCAAGGAAACAAATGCCCCACAGTTATTATTGCTTATCTGGAGCCTGCATGAAAAAATGTAAAAGGATTACTCAAATAAAATTAGAAAGCACCAGTACGTTGGAGTTTTCTGTCAGAGGTCATCTTGCCAGAAGCATTTCCTTTGGCAGCCTCTAAAGATTTCCACCGCAGGTCAGATGTACTCTGAGTGTAAATGAGCAAAATTGCCTCTCAATCAGATATCAGCCAGTTTTGAATCTGAGATAAAAATACATCATTCATTCATTTAGTTGCTGTGGTGTTTGGATGACATGAGTGCAGTGTATGGACATTTTAAGCTGATCTTATAAATGTCAAATGACATTTTATGATGCATAACCATCAGGTGATCTTCTCTGACCGACTCTCAGCTGCTGTGAAAGCGACCGCACACTGAGCTCGTAACCCTTTTGTAAAATTGCACCGGTGATCTCTGCTGCTCCTTTCTGTTAGTGTGGTCATAATCTATTAAAATTCAAAGCTATCACACAGTCAGAGTGGACAAAAAGCCAGAGGGTTCAGTTCAGGTGAGGTGAGAGCCTTATTTTACCTAAGTCCCCATTGCAACAATTACGTGGCTGAGGATGACTGATGTTGATAGTTGAGTCAGTTTGAAACTCAGCGTTGGTCAGCATGTTCTGAACCTCAAGTCCAGTTCAGCTCCCGAGTGAGTCCATGGAGATCAAAAATCAGAAAAGAATGGATAAGAGACATCAGGTAATGATACAACACAAGCTGCTGCTGACAGAATACTTAAGGCCTTCCCAAACACAAGATTTAAGCAGTGCTTGCTGCTCAGTTTGTGGCTGAGCTTGTGCACAAAGTGTAACTAGGTTGAACTTTGGCTGACGTTAGAGAGCTGGAGTGCTACTTTGGTCAGCACATCCAAAAGCCATAGTAATGCTATGTACACCATTAGAAAACAATGTGCTGTTTTTTTATTGTGTCTATGTTGGGTGCTAAAGTTGACTAATGAAGTGGTAATTTTTTATGATTTTAATTATGATATTACTAAATAATATGAATAAACAATACGATATTCTTCGGTAGTCTTTTACTTTTCACTTGCATAATGATTAGAGGACAAAACGCTGCACATTTCAACACATTATAGTTCATTTAACCAACTTCTGACTAGGATCTCAAAAGTTATTTCAGGGTTGCATAACATTCTTTCTGACAGAAGTTTCTTAAAATCAAGGTGCTCGTTGACAGCTTGTGCATTTAGACAGCTAATATTGAACACATGTTTTCATTTTTATAGTCACTGAAAGTGTTTTAGCCTCGAATTTTTTCTGATGTGGCTCAGAGGTTTAACGTCTTTCCTTGATTGCATAAAAGAAAAAGAAAAAACTCATACACACACTCTAATCTGCAACAGCTTACAAAACACCCTGTAAAAAATCTGCCACAACTGCAAAGTAATTGTCCATTAATAAATCTTTTATAATAAGCCTACCATTCATTTTTAATAATGTGATTTTAAGTCACAACAAAGTAAGTTTTCACAATGAAAAGTTTATCTTTTTAGACTTTTGGAGGTCTCCTTTTGCTTGCTAGTGAAGCAAATATGCAGCATTATAGAGTTTTTTTAGGGGACACAAAATAGGTTTTTTTATACATTCATCTTAAAAATTCATGCACTGCCTGACCATTGTGGTGCCTCACATTGAAATCTTTTCTTGCTCTCACAAACACCAGAGTTTCTAAAAAGTCCAGGGGGGGGGATTTTTGCAAAAGTACATTGCAAAAGTTTGACTGTCAAAGTCACTCTGATGTCAGAATTTCCACAATGAGAAGATAGCACATGCTAACATAAATATCATTTTGTTGTTAGCTGTCCTTTTGTGCCACCTTTTATTAGCTCTGCAATCTATATTTTGCACACACTACCTTTTACCTGGTACAAACCTTTGGTGCATCCTTAAAAGCACAGCCACCCTTTTTAATTCAAACTGCTTTGGCTTGCTTACGTTCAGCGCAGTCCTTTGTGTGTCCTGCACAAACAACAGCACCACCATTCCTGCTTAAATGTCAACAGAAAATGATGAAGGCACAGGTCTGCCGGTTGGTTTCAGACACCCGGAGCAAAGCAGATGATGCCAAACAGTCTTCACGAACCTCTGCTGTCTGTGTTTTATTCACTGGCTTCACCCTCTTTTCTACAGGAATCAGGTTTCACAGCAGACATCATTTGCATGAACTATATTAGCTTTCAAGTTTAATGTGAGATATTCATCAACCTTTTTATGCAGACTAACAGACTCATCCCGTGGAAACAGAGGATACATATCTTGGCAAGATGAGAACTAAACACATAAAAGAGGCTTTTTTTTTCTTTTAAACATTTATACCAAAAACGTCGACATCTATCCAAAAAAAAAAAATCTACCCTTAACATCTATTTCCCCTTAGGCTGAGAAAAAACCCTCAGAAATTATAACATTTCATCAGTTAAATACTTCATCTGGATGCTTGTCAGAGCAAGTGTAAGCTCATGATTCCCCCCTTACACTTCCCTTACTCTCAAGCTCTGAGAGGGTTGTCAGATGATGCAAAGAAAACCCTCCTAAAGGGTAAGTATTAGTGACAGAGGGATAGAGAGCAAGAGAGGGAAAAAAAGAGAGCAAGGGGAAGAGAAAGAACACGTCAATGAGGTTATTAAGAAAAAAAAGGAGCAATTCAGACTGACAGAGGGCAGCACGGCGTAGGTGCCGCTAAGAAAGAAGTCAAGGCTGAGAAGCACTTCAAAGCGTGATTGGTAACTGATTCCCTTGACTTCTCCCCCTGCAAATTAAGTATAATGTAACATTTTCTGCGAGCCTCGCTGAAAAAGAGAAGCAGTCTGCGCTGCACACTCAGAGGAGCGAGTCTGAGAGGGCGAAAAGCATTTTGTTGCAAACTAAACAAAGCTGTGCTTGATTTCCACCGTGACATTTTAATAGAATAAACCGAACAAAGCTGAGTTTGACAAACATGACAGGAAGGAGCATCGGCGTGTAAGAGCTGCATCTCGTCTGTCTTTAAACGCTCATTGATTGTGTGGACTGTCTACTGTTTGCTGCTTTAGAGCCCTTTAGGCAGAATATAATTTGAATCAGCTGTCTGATTAGCACGACCTTGGGAACTGTTTTCATTCCACAGGGCAGCTGACTGCAGCTGAAGATTGGTGTTAAGTTTCGTCAACACTCCTCGGAGCAAGTCTAGAATATGTTAATTAACTCATTGATTGAGGTGGGCGGTTCATTATAAAAGCAGTAAGTTGAGGTCTCTGGTGTGGGAAGACAAAAAAAAAAAAAATAATAAAATAACACTGCTATGCATATCAATCAGTAGCTGCTTCAGTCCATATTTCTTTACTTCAAGGACATATATGCTATCTGTTTTTTTACCGAAGCTGTAAAAAAAAAACCAACTAAATGTGTTTTTGCCTCCCATTCTGCATTAATTACTGAATATATTGTGCTTGCGAGTGGGTAAAGTACAACAGGGAGTTTTTGCTTTTGAACTCGTTTAAGACAGAAAGGTTAAACTCTAGCATAGGTGCCAGTGTTTGCTTTAAAAGTAAGGACAACAGCCACTTTGGTTGCCAGTCAGCCTTTATTGAGGAGTTTTTTGAGCATCAAACACATGCTTGGACTGCATTTCAGTCAGAGACCTTGGCATTCACTTTGATTGTCTCAGGAATGTCATAAACATACAGTATAAAGCATGCTGTCTCTTATTCTGTGTCAACAGAATGCATCTATTTTTTTCCTTTTTTTCTTTCTTTTTTACCATCTTTGCTGCTTCTCCTTTTCTCTGCATCCTTGGATTGGCACACTGTGTGGGAGATGGGCTCCTGCGTCAAGTAAGAGGTAATTGAAAAGTGCAGAAAACAAATCTTTTCAATCAGATTCTGAAGGCTTTGTCCTCTCGCTGTGCAGGCAAATGTGCCACTTGCAAAACAAAGCACGTCACATTTTGCATCAGATAACAGCATGGGGAAAATCACCAAAGCCAGTTTTTTTTTTTTTTTTTTTTTTTTTTTTTGGGTTTGTCACAAGGCTTCTTCCTCTTGTTTGTTTCCGTACATAAAAAAAAATGCATAGAGTGAGCGAATCAAATCAAGAAGTAAAGGATTCTCTTTTCAACCACACTGTCAGGTCTTCTTTTTTTGTAAGATGACTTTCTCTTCAACTAAATAAGACTAAATAAAGACTAAACAGCCTTCACTGTGTGCGCAGACAATGTGACTTCTGCTCAGAAGTCTCAAATTCCTTATGGTTACTATAACACCTAATAATTACGAAAGCAGACATACACATTTTATTCTTAGCTGTGATTTTTCACCTGCTTTACATACACATTTCTTTCATGTTAATTAGCTGTTACATATTTCTTTACAGATGGGACACAACTCTTGGTGATGACTTTGTCAAGTTTCTTTTGCTTCTTTAGAACAATTATTTTCAATAAAGGGAAGGAATGTCAAAGAGTTGCTTAATGTCTAAGATTTCTCTGGTGAATGCTATTATATTTAGTACATTATGCACTTTTTCACCATCTGCCAGCACTGTCAGAGTATGAAACACAGTCAGATATGCAATCAGATTTTATCCATGCGCATGTAAAGATGTATTGTACATGGATCTGACCTGCACTAAGCTGTGGAAAGACAAGTCATCTGACAAACAAAACAGAATAAATCACTTGACAAGGTTCTTTTTTTAACCAGAGATTAAAATGTGTGATTTCTTTTAGGTTGTGTATGTGTTCATGTGCATGTGGTGGAGGATTCTGCCTGACGGAGGATATGAGTCAGTGCAAAATGTGCAGTAAATAACTTGACATATTGTTACATAATGTGAAGAGACAAAGCGAGCTGAATGCAGCTAATTTGCCATCATTTCATTACACTCTGTGTAGCATAAAAAAGTACCTCGAATTCACCGCCATCATGTCGGGCCGTAAATGTCGTATTCTGCACCATTTAAATCGCACAACTAATTTGTGTCTCAGCGAGACACAAAATATTTACACATTTTTGCAGTATAGCTCTTTTCACACTAATGAGCTTAAGCTGGCGACATGGCGGCGCTTTTTGCTTTGATGCACACAGTTAACAGGATGGTGAGGTAAATTAAACGGACTGAGAAGGTGTTACACGGCAAAAATAAACACAAGCTTTTGTGTTCACTTTGTCCATCTGGGAAGAATCTGCCTGACTGTAAGGCTGAATACAGAGGAGCTCGGCAGTGCAGCACTAGCTCCATCTGTTGGAGCAGAGGAGGAAAACCTCATTATTTAAGGGGTTTATTGTGATCAATGATAGAGGGAAGGAAGTATGGTCTATCATGGCCAAGAGCAAGGGGCTGCCAAGAAACACAACAGGGGCACAGGTTATATATACTGTTGCTACTGCTCTCTCTAACTTCCCGTTTTCCTGTAATCCTCATTTTTCAGCCCTTTTGACAAGATCTTATCTTAGTCCCAGTTACTGGTGAAAGTGAACCTCAGACATTAAATGATTGGAAAATTTAATTATTAACTTCTGCTACCAACAAAAATGATACATGCATTTGCTTTTGAAACCAATTTATCCCCCGTGATTAAAATTAAATAGTAAAACAGGGCTGATTTCAATATAACTATTAATGTACTTATTGATTTCACTGTCATATTCACAGAACTGTGTCACATATGGCCTTCTTAGGGCAGTGGCAGCACTTGTTTTCAGCCAGTGCTCTCAAAGAGGTGAATAAAAGGCTTTAAATGGACCTCATTTCATATTTCCTAAGTGTTTTACTACATCATAATTCAGCACCTGTCAGCTTTAGTGGAAGGAGGCAAGGAGAGGAAATCCTTGCTGCTTGCATTTGATCTTCTCTTTATCTGCGCTTCTGAGGAGATGATCAAGGTCAGGCTTTTTATTACGCTACAGTTTCAGAGAAACCCTTTGACTGTGCAGAGATGTAATAGGTAGGGCAAGTGTTCCCATGTGAGTTCTATAGCTGATGATTTCATATTGAGGTTCCCATAACCGTGGTGCATGCCGAAGCTCAACTGTGTGAAGGACAAATTAGCATAACAAGATGATGAATTATGTGTCATTCTTTGGGAATCTGAAGTCAAGTTGCACACCATCACTTTCTGAATGTTGACTGTATGTTTGTATTGCAAACTGATGTCTGTCCCCTTAAGCTGGGAGCAGATTTAAACATAGTTGTTCTCTTCTGAAAAGTTTTGGATGGAGAAGAATGAATAAAAGATTCTTAAGGTTTTGCTGCTTGTACAGCTGGTTGCATATGTATCCATATTTGGCTTATTATTATTTATTTTCTATTTACCCTGTGAGTCAGATAAGCTGAGCTAAAAGGCAAAAAAAAAGATGTTTAAATCTTTGCACAAAAATTACAAATTTTAAATCAAATCTAAAATTCTAATACTAGTTTAAATAGGCAAAATTGCAAATTTGGCCAACATTTTGTACACAAAAGCCTGTATGTAGCTCTTTCAGTTTAATTTTACCACGAGGCAGCAATGAGTGACAGAAGTCCCAGCATCCAACACTGCTGCTGGTCTTACAAAAGAAACAAAAAAAAAAGAAAAAAAAAACAACAGACATGAATAAGCTTAGAAAACTTGCTAAAAAATTCAGTGATGCCTGTCTTAGACTTACTGTGCATGGTTTTGCTTCACCTCCCTGGTCCTGCTTTTGTAAAGCAGAAAACAACTGATAGCAGATGTACTGCATCTGGTGCCAGAGTGATTGTATAATACCTCAGAGGGCTGCTTTTGGATTCTTAGTTTTTTTTTTTCTTCTTTTTTTAGGGAGTGAACTCACACAGAGTACACATTCATATATGTAAGTATCTGAAATGAGTTTTGCTCATTCCTTTAAACTCAACGACAGCAATGTGTGTAACCTTATTTTTCATCATTCAACCACAAAATAAGCCATAACAGCTGAACTGAAGCATTATAAAAATATTTATCTCAGTTTAACTACACTGAACACTATTATTACAGATGATTTGAGCTGTCTTCAGATAATCCACTAACATTTTAGTAACACTAATGTCTCTGCCTACAAATCAGTTTCCAGACTGAAATAAATGAGGAACTTATTGCTTTATAGAGCTGTAATGCTGCACGAGTGCGGTCTCGCTGGCTTCTGAGGATTACACCCTAGTTTCAGGGGATTACAAACCTACAATAGTTGTTTAACATGCACACAATGTGCAAATGAACATCCCACCTCAAAATAGATGAATAACAGAATAAGCCTGTGGGGAGGTGTGTTTTTCTAATTAAACATTGCAGGTGTAAAAACTAGGCTGCACATCTGTTTACACAAATTACAAATGTTCACTCAATGGAAACCTGATAATGCTGTGCACCCAGCGCTGTCTTTTTCACTAATGATTATTAGCAAAGAAGCGGATTTGTAGGCATTTTACAGGCTAGACTACTTCTGTAATTCACAATGGCAATATATATTTACAGGTGTGTAAACACAGATTTACTTATTCTGCAACGTTTGTTATCCAAAGGCTTTTGCAGCGTCTTACAGGCAGAGATGCTACTTTGAAGATCTGATAGCAGAATATTGAAAAGAAATGCATGTTTGATATGTGTTTTCATTGGCTTTATTGACCAAGAGGAGGCAGAAACAGCATGCACTCAACTCGGTTTTTAATTGCAGTGCATATCATGTCAAATAAAAGTGTCGCTCCTTATGAACATGGTAACTATGTTCAATTTTCTACAAACAAAACATATGTTATATAACTTCTCTACTCTACCTGTTTCATAGGTAATTACAGAACTGCATTTAAAATGAGGCTTTGCGCAGACATGTCTTTCTTTCATGCTGATACAGCCAACACATGAAAATTACACTGTACTGTAAGTGTTTAAGTGTTTAAGTGACGGTTGAAAACGTAACATCGCAGCTGTTTTGGGGTTTCGGTGACTGTGCCGCTGTAGCTGAGTTAAAATGTGTTGAAAAGACATATTTTATGCTTTGAATCAAAATAAATTGTTTTTATTAGCAGGTCATTAACAGGCTACTTGGTTGCATATAAAATGGACAATGTCGCTCTCAAAAGCTTTTTATTGATGTATGCGCTGTGCATCAATGTTCTCCGGTTACATTATCTTCTGACTTGTGGCGGACGGATATGCTGCTATACTGCGAGGCTTGTGGTTTCAGGGGATTGTGCGCTGAAAACCACAAGACAGCTGGTGTTTCAAAATGTTTTTCTAATATCTCTGAACAGCTGAGAGTGGCAAGGGACTGTTTGTTCTCTTCAATGGCCACTAGATGACAGAGCCACTTTGTGGACCATGCGCAGCCTAATTAGTCCCTGTCCTCCTCTCCAAAAGGGACTGAGCTCCATTAAAGTGAAGATAAATGGAAAGAGAGACACTGAAAGTCTCTAATGTGTAAGATGATATCTGTTCTACAGACAGGTGAATCTTATTCAAGCGCAGAAAAAACAGATAAAGTGACTGATTTCACTTCATGGGTTTTTCATTGGTCTGTAAGCTCTTCAAAGGAGTGACTCAAAGTGCAGCCAGTAGATGGCATTACTGAATCACTCCTAACTGACAACACAGACGTGAACAGTGTCATATTGACATCTCTGTTCGAGACGTCTCAGGTTTGAACTTACAGCTACAGGACGGCTTCAACAGCAAATTAAAAATAAACATTTGTTCTATGGAAATTAAATTCAAATCTAAACATTTAAACATATAAATAACTTAAATGTAAAGAAGAACCGAGACAGAAGCATAAACATGCCCGACTGAGCTGATGTGTAAAAAGAGGTTGTACAAATTAAAGCAGCTGCTATTTCATTACAAACTCTTTCGTACATGTTATTATAACCATGATAGGTGCTCATATCTACTTTATTTTATGCTAAAAGCGTTCTTACAGAGGGAATACTTCATTCTCACAAATCATAAACAACATGACTGTTTTATAACAGTCACTTAAGCCAAACATTTTCTCAGAAATCTACAACATCTGATACATCCTACTGCCTTCAATTCAGAAACTGAATAAAAAAGATCTGTTTCATGAGTTGTTACTGTATTTTTTTTTTTTTATAAAACAAACCCATGAGTAAAGACGCCTCTCTTAGTGCTGCATTGCTAAAAAATGAAGCACCCTTTTAAAAAAAAATCACAAGGCCACTAAGGCGTTAAATTGTTGAACATACAATATGTGTTGGAGGATTTTAAGCATAAAAACACAACACAAAGCCTAGATACATACTAACAAGCTGTAATGGTGTTTAAAAAAAGGGGAGTAACTTTGCAATTTCTCCAGCTGCTATCATATTTTTCACTTAGTTCTTCTTAAATTTAACAGACTAACAAAAAAAAAGATAACCATAAGCTCATGTCTGTTGTCTATTTAATTATTTTTGTCTTGCAGTTTGAAGAAAAATTAGAGTTCAGCTCATTCCAGACTGGAAAACAGAGCGATCTGACTGAGAGTTGGCACGGCACGGCCTGTGCCACAGTCCCCTCAGCATTTGGCGATGCTATCATGCCCAGCCCTCCCCTTGTTGATCAGAGGCAAACTTGCCGACGCCACTGTGTCGCATTCTGGGGATAGCTGCACATAGGGGCGCTGTGATGTGCCACCTGGTTCTTGGCCCCGTTTGGTCAGGAACTCTCCCTGACCTCTCCATTAAAAGTCGTTTGCCGTTGAGAGCCACGTCAGGGAGAGTCTCCGAGGACCACTTGTGTGCATTCTCCCCATGATGAGGACAGACCAGAGGGAGATTTGCCGACACCTTTTGGGGGAGCTTCGCCTGGCTCGGCCTCTGAATAGGCTCATGAAGCCGCCTGGCCTCGAAAACTACCAGTTGCAGATCAAAGATTGTCCATTTGGTCCGCAGCCAACAGACCACTCTGTGCCTCCTCGGCCCATTACTAATAACTATAAGCTCCCAAACAGCATGGTGTCGGATAGATGCAAAGCCAGAAAGATTTTGAAAGGAATAATAGTTAAACCTGATAAAGTATTACTGGGTTTTACATTAATGACTGCTGTTGCTTCTCATTTTACTTTTTTTTGCGTCTGTATTTGACAACAATGAAACTCAATTTTAATTGCAACACTTTACAAATGTACAAAATCCAACAATTCACACATTTAAATAAATAAGATGGGAATTTTGGTGGATCCTTATAATATTATTACAATAATGTCACGCCCACACAGTTTTTGTAGGCTAAAAAAATTCACATTATTCTATAGCAACATGCTTAAAATGACACCCTATTCTTGGTTGACCATTGCAGAGGATTTATAATAAATTCTACATCTGCACCTCCACTAATCATCTGATTCCCATAATGCAGAGAGTTGTAAGTGCAAAACAGGTGTTTGGTTTGTTTTCCACATTCGGTCACCAAGCCTAGTCCCAGACACAGCATTTACACCCACAATGACATGTGCTTTCAGACCTCACATGTAGTCTACACCATGTTTGTCTGAGCAGTCCTCAGCAAAATGATAATATTTGTCCAAAGAGCTGAGACTAGCTGCTAGAAAGCCCCTGACACTTGGTCTGACTGGCTGGAAAGACACTGTCTCCACCTGTTGCAGGTCAGGGGCTAATGCTCAAGGGTCAAAGGTTGTTTCCACAAGGCTGGATTGGTACTCTTGCTTTCTCTGGCTGTAACATTTCCCACCCCGGGTGCTGAATGTTCGAATCAACAGTTGAGACCAATCAGTGAGATGCACCGAGTTGCTAAATGGGTATATTTATACCATCTTAAAATAATTTCATTTTTGTTAAATTATCACACTCATCAGTACATTTTAAGGACTGTAATACTAAACGATTGCGTTAGTAACTAAACATTTGTGTGCCTTCAGAATAATAAATAATACCTGAAGATTAATTGAGCCTCTTTTGAAATAATACAGGTTCATATTGTTTTACGTGATGTAATGTTGGAAAACTTAAATGTCATCACAGTCGACGCCACCCACTTTGTCATGTAATCTCTTTAGCTTAGTTGCATTGTCAACTATGGGCAAGACAATGTTGAGTTGGCAGCACAGCAGATAAATGGACCACATTAGAGCAAAAACAACTGTTGTGCGGTTACGGGACTCCCAAACTACCAGGCTACGTTCAACGGAGCAATGTAATGAGCAGATAACTAGGCCATCATATAACACATCCCCAAATACCATTGACTTGTAAGGCTTGTTTTAATGGTACCAGGGACGTACGCCACTTTTAGCCACATTTAACTCCGGGATTGTACACCCCGGAGGATTCGGAGCTATGGCCAGAGGCTAATTAGCTTGAAAAACAATAGCTCCCTGATCACCATTCCATTGTGCTCCCCGGCATTGTGCGGTGGATCTTATTACAAACTTGTGATAAACAAGGAGCTAAATTAGATGTGCAGTTGTTGCCATTGTCCCCGTTTTCTGATACCCCCGCGTCCTTTGTATGCGGTATGTATGAGCCAGAGCGGACAAGCCTGAAAGGGTCTCTGGTCCCTGATGGAGTATAAATGTATGGTAACTGACAGAGAGGGAGAGCTGATACAGTTGCTTCGCTTCTCTGCGGTCACCTTCTTCTGGCAGGGCCTGAGGTAATTAAGACCATGAATGCAGTCCAAGTAGTGGGCTGCTTAAGACAGAATATTAATGTAGCTTTGATGGATGGAGTCAAAAGTGATTTCTTGCAGCAGAGCGTGGGTTGGGAGCCAGCTGGTCTTAGGTCAGAGAGCTGGATGGTGGGCAGATGCTTACCAGGCCCTCTTAGCCTCTGCTGATGGAGCACAATTGATTAATGCCCCCCAATTAGGGAAACATTAAAAGCCACATTTTCCAAAGCACAATTCAGTGTCACATAATGCATGTGGGGCATTTTGCGTATTCCCAGGCCAGTTGCAGACGGAGCAGCTCAGTTTGCACGGAATCCACACTTGGCAAATTTCCACCACATTAACTGGTTGGCATGTGTAGTGTTGATTCTTAATGGTTCACTTTTAGGAACAGTAATGTAGTGGGCATTTAGATATAAAGACATCCATGTCAACAACATAGATTAATGGTATTTTCTCCTAATACAAATGTAAATGTGCAATTTTAAAGCTTGCCTGACACCTGAACTTTAGTTCTTTGATCCTGATTGATCCTAAACATACAACTTTTGTCATCTGTGGCTCATGACTTTTGTACAATTTCGTGTTTTAAGATTTAACCCACAGCTAAACTGTCAGCTCGAAAAATAAAACCTTGTGATGATTTTGGCAACCAAAAAAACAAAGGTAATAAAAACATTAGCTTAGCATGTTTTTTTTTTCACTATAACCGTAGGGCTGTCAGGCCCAGGCTTGAGTCAGCTTGGCTTTTTGAAGCTTTATAACATTTTAAAATTAAAACAGCTGTATTAGTCATCTTAGGTTTGCTTTGCATTCCTTTTGATTGTA
Organism: Ctenochaetus hawaiiensis; assembly: GCA_029783645.1. Lineage (NCBI taxonomy): Eukaryota > Metazoa > Chordata > Actinopteri > Acanthuriformes > Acanthuridae > Ctenochaetus > Ctenochaetus hawaiiensis. The sequence continues at coordinate 7,651,210 of JAPZDY010000024.1, forward strand.
TCAGCGTCGTGCAGAGTGCACAGCGCTGGTAAACAGTTAGCTTTGTTTTAGGTAGCTCAAAGGATCATTTTGCATTAGCCTGGTGCACTCTTTTTTTTAGCAACTTTTTACAAGCTTGTTTTTGTAATGTTTTGATTTGTTTTTGACACACGCACTTGACAAGCACGCATTTTCTTGCCCCCGACTTTGTTCCCAGCCGACATTACTGATTCCCGTACGTGATCCACAGCCCCCCAACGGACAAGCAAGGAGCCAGGGAATGTGTCCTTGTTACTCACCAAGCAAAGTCCCTTACGGTCTTGTAACAGGAAGCCCTGAGCTGAGACATCCCCTGGCCTGCCAGTCAGAAATCCTTTGACTTTCTCAAGGGAAGAGTCAGCAAGAGAAAGAGCAGAAGGAGAACTAGAATCAAAAATAAAGTCTATTTAACTTTTTATATATATATAACTTTTGCTTCTATAGTCAACATATTGTAATTCCCTTTTTAAACATTAAAGTTGATTCAGTTTACAGTCCAAAAACTTTCTCCACACTGTTAAAATAACTACGCTATAAAATATTCTTATTTAGGATATTCTTATAATATGACAGAATGTAATTGATCATGTCCCAGAGGTCCTGTCCCATCTAAGCTCCATATGTGTCTTAAGACGAGACAGGGTCAAGGCCGGGGACAACTGCAAGGCGCTTGTTGAGTGTCGGAGGCTCGTGCCGCTGGGACCACTGAGCCATTCCTGGCATCCTGCTCGAGCAGGCCCCCTGCAGCACGCCTGGGGGGTCCTGTCCCATGCTGTCCCTCTCATCTGTTGCCGCAGTCATATTATGTCTGGGTCTCTCCACACTCTGAGCTCAAGAGGCTCTTGATTGTATAGAAACCAAAAATAAACAAACCAACACAACAAAAGGGGAAAGGTGGACAAAGGCTGCATGGGATCGACGGGCTTTTCCATCTGTTTGAAGTCGTCAGCGTTTGAGCTTCGGAATGATTCCACTCTCCAGCGCTTACGGCCACAAACCCTGTGCGCAGCTACAACTCTGTCAA
>JAPZDY010000024.1:7652351-7663891 GCA_029783645.1 Ctenochaetus hawaiiensis
GCAGCTACAACTCTGTCAACTACATCCCGACTGAGCGCCTTGTGTCTTTTCTGAGATGATACAAAATAACTGAGATAGCAGGGGGTGAATTGACTCACTGCCACATTGTTTTATCATGTCTGTTTCAGAAATTTAAATGCTGCGCACTTGTGACACGTCATGGCTTTTTTAAGCAGGTCAGCCGTTAAAATAAAAACAAATACTACATTTCTGACTTGCAGCGTTATCAACTGTTCTGTATAAAGTTTTTATGAGACATTATGAGTAAGAATGTTCCATTATTTAAGAGCTTTAGAATTTAACATGGGGGTCAAGGTTATAATAGTTTTAAATTCTATTTCATTTTTATTTATTTTGGGTTTTTAGTTTTCATTTAAGTTTAGTTTAATTTTCAGTTTTCAGATTGCATTTTTTAAGTTTAGTATTGGTTTTTGTTACAGTTTAACAGTAACAGTTAATGTGATTTTGTTTGGGCCAGGTGTGATGTTCAGGAAGAAATGTGTAGTTACATACACAGTATGAACCAAATACATTTACAAATGTGCTACTACACGCTTGTAAGTCCAATATTTGTTAATGTTTTATGTATGTGTATCATGAAGAGGCTAAAACATTCATGTCACTCTGCAGCAAAACACAGTAAATAAACCTGACACCTTTTTGCTAAGAAATGTAAAACTGAAGTCAAATTCATTTTGTATTCATTTCTTGTAATTAGTTTAAAAAATAGGCATCAATTCACTTTTTTTTTCTTTTATTAGTTTTTCTTAAAGATTATCCCTTTTATTTAAGCTTAGTTCATAACATTTTTTTCACTGTTTTTTTTTCGTTTCAGTTTTATTTTTTAGGATAAAAACCCTGGCAACATGACATAATATATGAGTTCTGGAAATGTAGAACATGAATTTAAGCTTATTTAAGCTTATTTATCATTAAGCTTGCACTTTTGTACTCTAATATCCCCTTACTTCTCTCCTCTCTGTTAACAAAAATAATGTTTGATGTCAGCATGTGAATTACACTGCAGTGCTATATGTTTTAGAAGTCTAGATTACAGGAATTACTCTTAAGAAAATGTTTCATTAGATGCATTTTTATGTCTCTCATTATGCAGATTATTGAAAAACAGTAATTTTCAATTGCTTGAGAAAGATTTGTATCTTCAAAGTGATTTTTAGGTTTTTTATTATGAAGATTGAGGTCAAAGGTGGTGCAGATTAAGAGTTCAGTTATAAGAGCCATCCTTTATGTGGTTTAAGCATTCGCAGCACACAATTTGCCTCTTTAATCCCCTGATGATGGATGACTTGACATTCAATATTCCATTAAAAAAGCTTTGCCGAGCACAGTTCAGCTCCCTCTGCCCACAGAGGATCGAGTATGTATGTCAAACATGCATTAGTAAGGCATTATTTTAAACTTTGTGAATGAAGTGATGCTAAAAGATATTTTTATACCCTTTCATTAAATTACCTTCTGTATGCAACTGTGTCATAATAATGTGTTTTCTACAGCCTGTTTATTTGACACAAAGGTGTCATGAAAGATTTACTGCCTGCGTAACAGAGTCATAAACTCAATGTAAGCTTTGGATGTCAGTTTTTAAGATAACCAACCATCTGTAGGATGATATAAAGCCCCAATAAAACCAATGAGTTGACGATTGATCCCTGTGCAGGAATAGATAGTTTCAGGTCCCACTCCCACTTCAGCTGGATGTCGTAGAGAGTGTGGAATCTTTAATGAAGGGTTATCAAGCACAATGTTTGTTACCGATGCAGCACACCTGGTAAAGACCCCTCCCACCTATTTTGCAGGCCTGCCATTATTGGACACCTGCTGTTGTTCTTGTTTTGGAGTGACTCAAGAGCATTACGTCAATAAAGGGCAAAAAGGAAAGGAGGGCATCCTGACTGTTGGCACATAAACATCTGTCTGTAGATATTTAAGATTGCAGAAGCATGAGAGCATGGTGCATTGTGCTTCTAAAGATTGTTATCAGTTCGGATAAATCGTGTAATTGCGGATATGGACAAGTGCTCCTTTACAATGCTGTTTGCAATCTATAAATACACAGGAGATCCAGCTGCTGGCTGTTTAACAATGAGGCTATGGGCTGTACAATGTTGACCTTTAGCTGCTTTGACTTTCTTCATTGCCACAATCTTTTCAATACTGGTGACCATCATAACTACTTACCATCAAGCTTTAGAGATAAATGTTGATCATGAGGGCTGACATGATAATAGGAATTAGACTAGGAAGCATGTTTCAATGGTGCAAATGCTATATTTTCCTCGTTCCTCACACCAGGACTAACAAGTAAAAACACTCCTTGGACCTTCAGCCTGGACGGGGGACGGTCAGGAGGGAAATCCAGTGGTCGACTGGTAATTGTCCGTTTCAGGTCAACCATTATTTTTTTACTGAATGTAAAGTTAAATCTTCAATTTGAAAAAACAGCTAAAAGCTATTCTTAAAAATAAATGAACCAACACTATTTTGATTGATATTCCTTGCAGTGTGATTAAAAACAAATTTTATTAAGGAAAATAAATCATATCTAAGACAAAACTGTTTTTACAAATGAACGATTTAGTTTTAAATCATGGTATAAAGTGATGGCTCGGTTTCATTTGAGCTGGTTGTGACCTTGTTTAAAATCTATTCAGATACCTTCCCTGGGGCTATAGCTTAGCCCAAATTCAAACCTACTGGTTACAAGGTGCTGTGATGTAACATTAAGTCATTTAATCTAATCATAAGTCAAGAAATCATCATTAAAAAAACAAGAAAAAACCTTAAGGTGAAAACTGGAAAATACTTTCACAAATAAATGATTTCTGGAGGTCATCAAGATTTGTGGATCTTCCTTTGTTTTTGTAATGAAATGATTACTTCTCTGTTTTGTAAAAGGATATTGATGGTCTGTTCTTAAAACATTTTCCTAACAGAACATACACGAGGAAAAAACTGAATAATTTTACTCCACCTTAAACTTGTCTCATTTTTTTTTAAATGAAAATCTGGATTGAAGTTTGAATATTCAATCATGTGACTTCACATGAAAGTGTTTTATATGGGCATGTAGTGACACATAAATCACTTTCAGTGGAATAAGTTGCGCCTTTCATTTCCATTTATTTCCATATTTCACTGTTTTATTAGCAGCCGACATGTTAAGACTCCGGCAAGGCATTAACCACCAGCCCTTTAAGCGCTGATTTCATACAGGTGCCTTCTGGAGAGGTCCAAAAAAAAAAGGGTCCTTGAAGCAGCCACTAATGCCTCCACTCCACCATCACAACGGCATGAAACAATGCCTCCGCCACATCCCCTTCAGTCCACTCAACTGATGGGTAACTGGAGTCGCCTTGAGAGGAGCCCCGTGCAGCGTTATCAGGGGTGGGAAGGGGGTGTGAACAGCGGCAGAGATGCCTCCGAGGTCAAGCCTTTAATAATGATTACAAACTGGAGCTGGCTGCTGGAGCGACAGGCTGCAGCTGTGGGCCGGCCGGCCTTTGAAGTGCCCCCCGCCTGTTGCAGGGTCCCAGGCCCCCTCGCATGAGGAGACGCTGGAACTATGTGGCTGCCTGTGGGAAAGAATGTCATGCGACGCCAGGGTGACGGAGCGCAGGATGGCTGAAGGGTGGACGGCTCGGCTGGTCCCGCTGGTGGACTTGTGGGTCGAACGTCGGGGACCACTGGGGATGGCACAGTGAGATGAGGGCGAGGGGAACGAGGCTGTGTGCATGTGCTGCTGCGGTCTCAGTCTGTGTTCTTTGGTTACAAACGCACAGGGTAGGGGGGTTTATAAAGTTAGTGCCAGAAAAGCCCACAGACCTTGCCTGTGGCAGACACTGTGGCTGCACTGCAGTTAATTCAGTCTTATGTTTTTACTGAATGTTTAAATCAAATGTTCAGCCCATATAAATGCTTTCATGAGCAGGACTTGAGCTCTCTGTAACGTCTCATGCAGTTTTAACCTTTCCCTTGTTTCAACTAACAATTTGAAATAATCCATGTCTCACTGTTTGTATCAATCAAACTCTTCACATTGCGCAACGGTGTTGTTTTGGAAATAGTTCAAATCCAAGAAGCTGAAATTTGTCTCTAATAAAAACTCTTTAATGTTTTAAGTGGAAAACTTAATGGTGTGCAATAAAGTCTCTCTCAGCACTACAGTGCTGTCGAAACACTCGACAATAAAGTATGACAACGGCAGTAAAAAGAAAAATAACATGATTAAATTTGTACAAACTTATCGCTAACCTGAACTTACAGCACTCCCTTATTTCTAAAAACCCTTTGTTTAGGCGACACCAGTGCGTAACAGATGCATTCAGACAAAGCATCACATAACATATACTTCTCCACTGTAATTTATAGCTTTCAACAGGTAAAGAAAACGGAAAACCTTTTAACCCCTGTTGCAGGATGCCTCGAACATGAAGTTCATAGGAAAGATTTACGGCTGATCTACTTAATTACTACCTGCCCAATGATCCTACGGGTGAATTATTATGCACGCATATTTCCAAGCCATATCAGGGCAACATGTCAAATTATTACTTGGCTTGCAGTATGAGCATTGACAAGAAGACTGCCATGATTTGCTGCAGTGATGATGCTGATGGGGAAGTATGCAATCATTTAATTGTTCTTATTCATCTGTAAATGCCGTTTTGCAGTAAGGTGCCCAATTCAGGCTGAGTTCACGTTGTTCTATACTTGCCACTAAATCTTAGATAATTTGACTCAACATGGGCCGACACACAAGTTTTTACAAAGGAGAAAAGTTTGCGCTTGAGTCTGAAAGCAGTGGTGACGAAAAAATGAGTTAGGATTGTAATTCAAGGTCTATGTATTAACTTTTCTGGAGCAACTGCACATCGTATTACAAAAAGCCTTGTAAATGTGATAATATTTGTAAATTTTCGCAAATGTGGCATAATATAAGTTATTTAGAAAATTTGAAATTATGGAAAGACACATTAACATGAGTTACAGGCAGAGAAAGGACAGATAAGTGTATTTTAATATATTTTTTAAACAATTTCTAATGTAAGGAAAGATCATATGAGTTCTTTTAAAATATTTGCTCTGTATTTAATGACCTATCAAATAATTTGGAAGTTATCAATTCAGTAGCAGGTTATTAACATATTTTTAACTATTTGAATCAATATATATATGTTAATGTTAAAAAAACAACAGAAATTAGGATAAAATCAGGGTGTAATTTGTGATCTCAGTGCACTCTTTAAAGGTCATTTGTGAATATTTTTTTACATATCAAGCCGTCTAAATTTAATCAGGTTTTTTTTAATAATCATAATTTTTATCCGATCTTGTCGACAGTCACAAATGTAAAGATTTACAGAGCAGGAGACATGGCATCATCGCAGATACAAACAGATATCATAATAATATTTTTTTTTTCTCTTCAAAGAAATGGAGGGAATGAAGAGGAGCAGCCTGGGCAGCGCGGCGCAGCCATGACATCATCCATTCCATAACAATGATCCATTGTGTTGTATAGGCTGCTGCTCTCTGGCAATGGCCGTCCATAAGTTTTACTTGGCATTTTATAGCTGTTAGATCACAGCAGCTCAGTGCCGTGCTCAAAGGTGGCCACTTGCTGATAGTCCACCGAGAGGGCTGCAAGAGAGAGAGAGAGAGCCAGGAGACGGAGGGCTGGGTGGGGTGGGGGTGGGGGGGTTTCAAGGGGGATCCACTTCTGGCAAAAGCTGTTGAGAGAAAGTGAGAGTGTGAGAGGGAGGGATGAGAGGAAATGAGTGAGAAGAAAAGAGACCACCACGGCTAACGCAAGCCCGGGGTTTCAGCTCAGTCCCTCTGATGCAGAGCCGGCCTTTCATCTCCTTCACAAGGATTTCCATCCTATTTCCCCTCAACAGACGCGTAATTGCTGAATGACAGTGAAGCAAAATGGCTTAATACGCTGCAAACCCTGGCTTCTCTGTAAAGGGAAAAAAAAAAAAAAAGGCCTATCGCTGCCTCTCATGTTCACATTTGAAATAGAGTTAGCGCTTTCAGAAGGGCCGTCCAGGATGTTCTGAGATCATTGAGGATTTCAAAATAAGGTGTTTAATGCTAGCAATCCTGTGATGTCATAGTTTTGTCTGTGAATGTCCACTTGTTACAGCCCCAGCCTGTTCAAATATTGGGTGCCTGATAAGCTAAATTTTAATAACTTGTGTTTTATTGAGGAAGGAATCAGTCTATTAAATAAATTCTAACTCTAACTTTAAAACTGCATCGTAAATAGGGCCTTCAATTTTATTCAGCATAATGGCCATGGCTTGGATTTTTTGAGATCATAAATACTTTTGCTTGTAGTTGCGTTCGGTCCAACTGAAACACGAGTGCAAGCGAGGGACATTTTGACTGTCTCTGTTGTTGTTGGAGAGAACAAAAATCTGTCTGAGATTTGTATGTAAAAGTGACCAACTGGGCCCGTTGGATTAAAGCTGTAAAGCCTCACCAGCACCAGGAAAAACAGACCGAACGCTGAGGCCAAGCAAGCTGTTCAAATGGCATAAAAAAAATATATATAAAGTCAATTAGGACTGTCATTTGACTTGTTAGTCATTTTTTCAGTGCTCCTTCTCTCTCTCTCCTCCTTCCTTTCTTTCTTTCAACTGTTTTCAAAGGTCCACATTCGAGCTGTCAGAAGTCTGTTTAATATACTTTTTATGAAATTGTCCGAGACTTCTTACTGTACATTGTAAATATCAAACTGTGATCTACTGCAGACCATTACTTCAATATAATTGAAAAGTAAACATACTTCAGTGCAGATTAAAGGGCTAACTTAATGCTATTACAGCAATGACATGTCCCCCTGTTCAGATATTTTTTAAGTACCCTGCTGCACCACCCCCCAAACCCAAGTTTTTACGACCTGCTTCATAAATGAAACCATTCTCCGCAAATGTGCCTATGTCCTCTCCTGTGACCAATAATAGCCCTCGGGCTTATTGAGTGTGCCATAATGTAATTTGGATATTAGACTGGGTTAGCTGCATATGTATTGGCAGGCCTCTGGTCTCTGTGCTCCATTCAACCGCAGGACTTAAGGATAATGTTTCCCTCTACCACCATTAATATCAGAGGCTTTAAATACTGCAGAGACTCCGACCAACAAGTAATATGGCTACCTGGCACCTCTGTCTGTTGACATTAAATCCTATTTCTTTTTCAATCTTGCATGCCGTCATTTTAAATGTTTCCCTAGTAACTTTGACTGTTTGGTAACACACTGACTGGGACGGTCTTTGAGTCAGATGGAGAGCGGCCGAACACTGTTGGTATTGGACAGAGCGGTTGATTGAGGGCTGCTTTGGAGGATAGAGATTCAAAACAATCACTTATTTTTTTCAGCTGCAGCACTGCTCTTTATGTTGTATTACAATTCTTTGGTATGGCTCTGAATCTGCAGGGAAACCATTAAAATTAAAGGGACAAGCAAAAGGAAAATTTATATTAATTAACTATTGTGCACATCAGCATTTACAGTTACGTTTCTTACACATTAATAATAAAACAACCGTATATTTATTTTTTTTTGGTGAGGATATGAGTCATTTATCACTCAGTGAAGCAATTTAACCTCCCAAGTTTGTGGTTATTTTAACCTTACAATCACACCGTGCCACTTGCAAGGATATAAAAGTATGGGCTCATTCTGGGTTTACATGTACGATCAAACCCTTCAATCAGACATTGTGTTCTCGGTTGCTGTATAAACAGTTCCAGCAGTGTGACTCATTTAATGTGTACTGTGTAATTCAGGGTTGGTGTAAATACACCCTGTTTAAACTGACACTGACCAGCTTTCATGACAGAGCCGGATGCGTTTTCTAAGCGCTTGCAACTGCAAAAACAAAATTACAAGGACTGAAAACACACGGTTGAGGTTTTTTCCTCTTGTAATTCCCACATTAAATCACATTAAACAGCCTCCTTTTAATTTCAACAACAGGAGCTGCTGCTGCATGCACCTGCAAGAAATGTTGTCCCTGGTAAAGTTCATGGAGAAATGCTTGCATGTCTCACACAACTCTACCGTTTTTTTACCTGTGGGTCCATTTATTTATAAAATTATGGATTGATTTAGTGATTGATAATATTTTTGAAATAATTTTGATTTGCCTTGTTTTAAAAGGATTTTAAAAAAATACAAAATTCATTAATCCTTTGTTGTAATATGTGGTAATGCAGCATTGTGCAAAAGAGTTAAGACTAAACTCAGCAAAGACAAACTTAAGATTGAGTAGTTATTAAAATATGCATCTTTAATCCTGGTTTTAGACACCTAGCTTGATGCTTTTTGCCCATTGAGTTCAAGTGTAGGTGAGTCACATGGACGATGGGCCTTGAACACACCAACTGAGTGCAGTCGTTTCTTTCTGTGACCATCTGAAAGGAGAAAAAAAGAGCTTTGCAACGGCTCACCAGCTCCTCGGAGCTGTCTCAAGGTTTTGTCCCCCCGCTTTGGAAGGATAAACGGTAAATGAATCCAGTGATTGTTATGTTTCACCTGCTGCAAAGTCAACCCCCACCCACACCTCCAAAAAAAAAAAAAAATAACACAAAGCTTCTCTCCAACTCCTGTAGCTCGCTGAACTACTTAACCCTCTATTACATCATTCCAACTGGATGTGCGCCAGACAGCACCTGGCTGCCTGCCAATTGACTTTCTGTCTGTTTCTCTTTTTATTTTTTTCGCAACGCTGCACACAGATGCAAACATTTCTTGCAGTTTTTCTTACAACTTCTCTTCTTTTTTTTCATCGCCTGATGGCCACCGTGTTTGTTGCCCTTTGCCCTCAGTCTTCCCTGCAGGGTTGTCAGGTTATCTTTTATTTGTGCCGCTGCTCACCTCACATTTGCCACTCGAGAGACGGACGGACGGACGTGTGTAGCACCAGATTCTCAGCTGAATGGTGAATTGTATGTCTGTGTAAGTAGGCCCCGCAGGAGAATGCACGCTGAAAGATGCCCTCCTCCTTATCAGTCAATGGGCATAAGTCTCTCAGCGCTTAAGTCCTGGATGAAGGGCCCTGTTTTTCACTGTTATGAATAGGTGTTTTTTTTTTTTTGTTTCCTTTTCCTTGAACTCCCTGCCCCGGGGCAGATACCGTGGTAGATGTCTTTGCTTGAACTTAACAGAACTCTTGAGAGAGTAGTAGTAAGGGAAATAAACCTGTGAGGCTAAATGGAAATCTTAAACTTTGTGATTGCCTGAACCTTTTTTTTTCAATCATATTTTTTATAGTTTGCTAAATTTCAAAATTCTTACCTAACTTAGAGCAATTAAATCTCCCTCTGACTGTTTTTTTGACTTTGCATGTTTCAACTGCAGCTTTTCCTGTTTTCTAATCCCCTTGCTGCTCTCCGCCAAAAACGTGACAAAAGATTCAAGCACCATTATGTAACTATACCTTGATATAACAGCCTCAAACTAATTTTATTGGTACACTGATATGTAAAAGGTTAAATTGTATCAATGCTTGAGATGCTCAGCTCCCTGATCACGTTTCTGCATTACGTACCTTGAGGGAGTGGGTAGAAACTCAGCGCATAATGCTTTACATCACCAACTATCACTGATGTGGTGAAACTGCAGTAGACTTAATATAGTAAATGCCTTTCAGCTCTCTTGTCCAGTCCAGTGCGATGGTTGACTATAAAGATTGCTTATGGGAAGCAATCATCGACAGAACCAGAAATTGGTGAGCAGAGAACAACAGAACCAGACGCAGACAATTCTTCCAGCATTATCACAGAAATGAAGATAATGAAAAGGGCAACAGAGAAAGCTAAAACAGAGGGAAAGCATCTGAGCTCGAGTCTGGATAAGAATAAATTTCAGACTGGATTTTTCTGTTCAAAAGAACTTTGCACAATAAAACGCTGCAAGACAGATGCCAAGCTGTCTTTCATGACGTTGGCCTGGGTTAATGTTGGACTGTTAGCAAAGCTGTCGACTCGCTTGTCTGTGATTATGAGGCAGGTTTGGTCGGTAACATGTAATAGCCAAGTGTTAGTGACGGTTTTTATTTTTTGGGTCATGTTAGCTTTGCATGTCCTAGTCTTCTCATTTTCAACAATCATGCTAATGCTGACTGCAGCACTGCGAAAAATGTCTTCAAGGTATATTCCGAACTTTTTTTTTGAGTTCTGTTTGCAGTTGCACATAAATTATATGTGAAAGTTTTGCTACAGAACTTCCACTTTGTATCTATGACAGTGTTGCTCTTACTTTTGCAAAATGTCACTTTCAGTAATGGAAAGCTTTCTGTCTTTATTCATTTGCACATTTCTCCTTTAAAAACAACACACCTGAAATATTTTAGTGACCATATTTACAATGAGTCAGTATAGATTCATTTATACAAATTCAGCTCTCATGTGAACAAAAAGGAACAAAAAAAATTATAGATTTAATGAATAATGTGAATTGGCCCCTGAAACCCTGATGTGAATCACTGAAACCCTGTGACTTGACTTTTCTTAAAAACATCAAAAACATTAAAAGAACTCTATAATGTATTCACATATTAGAATAAAAGGTTCGATGTGATGTCATGACTGAGCCCTGAACTCTTAACACTGTAAATTCCTGGGTCTCCTACCTAAACAGCCTAAACGATGATGATGATTAATGTACCTGTTGATTGAAGCTAAGTCTTTCCTGTACATTGTTTGCACGGTGAGATGTCCAAGCATCAATCTGTCCTCAACGGGTTTATCAAACTTAACCCGACTAAGCATTATCCCTTAATACTGCGTACACTACCGTCAGAAAGTTTGACTTAATCTCCACTATGCACATATGCGCAAAGGAAGGCAAATATTATTCATTGTTTGGACGGGACTCAGTTCATATTTGTGACTCCTCCTTACTTGTCAAGTGAGACCTTGGCTGATGCCCTCAGGTGAAAACGGGCTTAAATTCACTCCAGGGTCGTATTTGTTTTGATTCTCATACATTTCTCCTTAGCAACACCGCTTAAATTCTCTTTTTTTTTGCCATATTTGTCAGTTTTCTGGGTCATAAAAGTAAGTGACATGTATTGATAGGTAGAGATCTAATCCTGTGAACTAACCGGGAAAATTGGCATCGAAATGACGGGAAAATAACACTGAGCAGTGGAAAAAAACAGCATACCCCTTGTGTAAAATAAAGACAACCTCTAATTCACCTGGCGAGAAAAGAGTCAACGTGTCCAGTCCTGAGGATCAATGCCAATGCGGTGATCTCACCTGTTTGATCGAGCGCTTGGAAAACAGTTTATACCTCATGATAGATTGCCTCAAGCTGTTTTATCCAAAAATCAAAACAGCGTTGTTTCTTGTACCCTTTGATAATCTTTAGACATTTGATGTATTAATTTCAGTGAATGACTGCTGTTATATTTAGAGATGCAGTGCAGAAAAAAAGGCTGTAGGGTTTTTTTTTTTTTTTTTTTTTTTTTTAAAACGCCCACAGAGCAGATAAACAAATAATATTA
>JAPZDY010000024.1:7686302-7698698 GCA_029783645.1 Ctenochaetus hawaiiensis
TAAAAAGGATAAAAAGGATTGTACACAAACCTAAAAAAAAAAAAAAAAAAAAAAAACTGCAAACAAGCTTACCAAACAAGCCTTATTTACATCAGAAAAAATACTGCACTTTCCATATGAAACATTAACAAATAAAAATAAATCTGTATAATTCAAAAAGTGAAACTCTTTAATTACAAATTTTTGTTACGGAAGAATAGAAGAGTTCAAAGGATATGAAGAAACCAGTGGCAGGCGGTTGAAGGCAGTCTTATGTTAATGCAGGTCTAACATACTGATTAAGGAACTCACGCAAAAGCCTGCAGGCTGAAACGTCTTTGCGATTTTCAATGTTCAGCCTTTCACCGTGCATCTTTGGCACAGACAATGATTTACTCTCTGCGAGAATCTCTGACAGCTTAAGAGTCTTAGTGGCCTCGTGGCAGAAAGCAGAGTCCTCCCGACTCCCGTGAAAGAAGAAAAAAAAAAAAGACTGCAATAACATTATACATACAAACTATTTTAATCCAATTTAAAACAGCCTTTTAAAATACTGTTTTACATATATATCCGAAAGACCATATATTTTATACTTTATACACATTTCTACAGTATGATACAGTATATGGCTTGGCAGAAATATTGGATTTAAAAGAAAATGAACACATTGGCACCTTAAAGCTGTAACAGCACTTGAATCTTAACATAGAAGTTTGTCTTTTCAAAACAGCACAACTGTGTCTTCAGAAACGGCACTTGTAATCAAAAACCGCTGTAAAAAATATACTCGCATTTGTCTGTTATTGTGTCGACACTTTAAAAGCTTTCCTCTGAGACCGACAAGGCACTGGAGCCATCTGTTGTCATAGCGTTTGGCAGTGAAGTGACATATATTACAAAGATACATGAGGACACTACAGTAAGGCAAATCTTGATAGTTTGGCACATGCATTACATGAGGCAGCTTGGAGGTTCGGTGGTGTGTGATCTTTCACTGTTGCGACGCACAATAAGGTGATGCATTATTAGTGTTTTGCCTTGAATGACCTGCTTGGATTTGACAGATTTACACTCCTCATACCAAGAACCTGCTCAATTAGTTTCAAAGGCCACATTTTAACCGATACAGTCAGTGTCTATGCACTTTAGCTCTTTGTATGGTTCGTTTTTTCAATACACAAACAAATATGAAGGCTACATTTGGTAAAGATCGGATGCCACCAACAGGTGTCCTTTCCTAAAGCAAATGGCTCTAAATACCACACAGGCTTTTTTTTACAGAGATCCTGAGGCACTATTTGTTTTCAGGTTGGCTTTAGTCTTTGGTTCTTTTGTTCTCGCTTAGCTGACTGCGTGAGTCTCTGACTGCACCATGAGCGGCGGCTCTCGCTCGGGTTCCTCCTTCGCCGCGGCTGCGTTGTGACTTTCTAAACTGAGATCTTGAGGTTCAAGCTGAGACGCCTCGCCTCCTCCGTGAGGCTGCACCACTTTCTCAGCCGCCTTCTTCATCCTCTCCTCCTCCTCCATCTTCAGCCTTCGTTCTTCTGCTTCTATTTCCTCCGTGGTGGGAATTGAGTTCTTCTTGGGTCTTCCCTTGGGCTTTGTCGGAGCCTCGTGACCTCCTTTGAGCACCTAGAAAAACACACAGACAGTCTTAGTGGACGCCTCTGGTAATAAATGGCAGCAGCAGTCGAAGGCAACACTTGCTATTATAGTAATTAAGAGAAGACATATTGCTGCTAGCTGCCCCGTGTGCACTTATTCATCTTTAACGATTTCAGGCCGTTTTTGTTCTGCAAGTACTTGACCCTTCTACAAAAGTGTTTGCTGGCACTGCCGTCATCATCGGTCACGCCCCACACCACACCCTCACCTCCTGCCGTACGACTACCTACCACTTGCTTCTCTTATAATTATAGTGGTAAATGAAACAGTAGGCAGTAAGTAAACCCAACTAATGGATAAAAAAAAACTTAATAAAGATAACTTAAAGGTGAAAAAGAGACAAAAAAAGTCTTTATTTGTACAATAATGACTGTTAGCGGCCCTGTCAGGCTTTACTGTGTCACTGCTTCTTACCATTTTCTTCCACTTCATACGTCTGTTTTGGTACCATGTCTTCACCTGGAGCTGTGTGAGTCCGAGTGACTGGGCCAGATCTAACCTGCAAAATCACAGACAAAACAACCTTATTAGATAAATAATCTGTGTAATTTCTGCATTCAGACCCTCTAAACTAAACTAAATAGTCTATATACCATATTTTCACATGCTTTCCTCATTTTTCCCAAAAAAAGCATCAAGTAGGATCCATCTCTGTCTTTTTCCTCCCACTGAGATGAAAAATACAGAAATGACAAGAATCTTGACACTTATTGTGGTTCAACCAAGTATAAAACGCAGCCTTGTGCCCGGAGGGTGCCAGCATTGCACACTTAAGTACAGTACAAGACCTCTCTCATACTCTTTAACTCTGTCTTTGAATCTCACATCAAAGCTGATTCGCTGGTAGCTCGACTTTGACACTGTACACCTGCAGCTCAGGAAACACTGCTCGAAACATCTGTACCAAGATCAGTAATCCAATCACGGTACTTGTAGCGGGACGATTTGGGCTGTCGGAGAAATTTTCTGAATGCATCCACCACATGTGTTGATCCATGACTAATGGAGCTATTGGTTGGTGTGTAATGTGATACCTCAGGAAGGGACAGATAAAGTGAACAAGGCATCCATTTGCGAGGGAAAGGAGCGGTTATCTGGCTCTTTCTTAAATGAGATTTCCTCTTCCCTGCTCCTCTCAAAGTCTTTAACAGTCAGATGAAGGAATTCTCACCCCCCCCCCCCCCCAAACCGACCCCCTCCAGTGAAAGGAACCGACTTTCATTTGATGGGGAGAAAGTGGAAGCTGAGACAAAGAAAAAGCCGTGAACTGAATCTAAAAAGCAGAGCGACAACAAACCCCTGAGATTAATGGGATTGTCTACATAACTTTGTACCTAAAAGGCTGTGTGTGGTTTTTCATGTGTGTGTGTGTGTGTGTCTGTCTGCGTCTGAGCTTCAGAAACACCAGACATTCAGGCAATCAAGCTGTCTATGAGACTTCACCAGCATACGTGCCCTCGTCTGTGGCAGTTGAACAACTGGAGGCAACGGAAAAATAATTGCAGAAAAGGAAAACACCCGGCTTATTTATGGTCATTAGCTCTCAATGGTGGGTAACCGCACACTTCAAGAGAGAGAAACAGTATTTAAGTTACTCCCTCCGGGCTGCTGCCAGACCGCCATTTTGTTCTACTCTCACACCTTTCACGAGGTGAGCTCGGGTTTAACTGAAAACCTAAGGACAATAATGATAATGACAGTTAGGATTAAAGAGGCGCTAATTATAATAATTTGGAAGCTGCATAAAATCATTATTGCTCAATGACACAAATAATTAAAAATGTTTTTTCAGGGATATATTTTTTTGATTTCGGTTCCTCCTTTTCCTCTCATATACTTTCAATTCCAGACCGCAGAGGGTTCCTCGCCAAGAAAAGGAGGGAAAATAAAGTTATCTTTGGATCATAACAAATCAGAGTGGGGAGCACGCCACACCTTTGATGTGGGGCTTTAAGAGGGGATTTTCTCTGTTGATGTTTTTCCACAAGCTGGGTGTTTAATTAATTTTCAACACAGTGTCAGAATCGGATATTTTGACAGGACACAGTATTTTGGCACGGCGATCCGTAAGGTTGGTTGGTTTTTATCGCTGGGTTGTGCTCAGCCTCGGGGCTTCTGCTTAAAGACGAAGCATGGCGCTTTTCCAACGGCGGCAGGCAGGCAGGCAGGCAGGCCAAGATGAGATATATTTAATAATGCATCGTGGGAGTTTTCCACATGGATGGGATGTAAATGGAATGACAAATAAATCTGGTTTGTTCCAAATATGCTAATGTCTTTTAAGATTACACACGGTAAGCAGACACACTGCAAAGAGGGTACAATGTTTGAGACCTGCGTGAGGAAAGTGAGGCTTTTTGCACGTCTAAAAGCACGAACATGCGGAACATGAGGACAGATTTTTTTCAAGGATGAAGTGTACAAACATCAAATCTTTACTGCAAAGGTTCACAAGCAGTTTGAAATTCCAACTGTGCATGTGTAGGAAAGCCTTTTACAACATATATGCTTCGATACTATTCTGGGTTATGATGGAAAAATAGCCCGCAGGCCAAATCTAAAAGTGAGGCGCACAATAAAACTGGAAAATATAGTCTAACCTCATGTCAGGTCCCCGAAAAATGACCCACAGAATGGAACACACAGATATTAACATGTAGATTACTTCATCCTGATTGTAGACAGCGAAATGTTCATAACATACACCTGCACATGTGTGAAATGATTGGCAGTAAATCAATGTAATGCATTTTGTGTTTGCTTGCGTTGGCCGCCGTCCCTGTTTTCTTGAATAAGGCAGTGTTTCTTTGTTGGGGCTCTTTTTGCTGTTGGGGAGCTCAGGGTTAAAACGTTACTCTTGTCTCAACTAGAATGCTGAGGTAATGCTCTGGCTTAGACAAATTCACATTACATGAGACATTCCCCACAGGATAAATCAAAAATTACGATGGTAGGTTAACCACTGCTTGATAATTGCAGCTGTGGCTTTGTGAAGGCGCATGCGTGTGTTCATGCGTGTACTGTCGTTTTTAAAAATGAGCTCAGAGCCAGCTATGCAGGTTATCTAAATGTCACTTTTGACTGATGCGTATACGACTCCGTGATTGTGGTATTAGTTGCATTTGCGGTTTGCTTTGTTTTATGCAAGTCAAAATCATTTTAGGAAGCTGTGAGGTTAGCCCAGGCTTGCTTTATCTTTTTTTTTTTATCAATGTGCTTTTATATGGATCGTTTCAGCTCTTGATGAGTGTGTGTGCATGTGTGTGTGTGTGTGTGTGTGTGTGTGTGTGTGCAGAAGACTTTTACTGCAATCCTAATCCGTTTAAACTCATCCAATCAGAGAGTGAATTTCTCAACTGCACTGACCTATCAGGTGTGGACAGGTACTTCTGCTTCTGGAACTTCTTCTCCAGGCCCATCAGCTGCAGCTCGGTGAAGATGGTGCGGCTGCGGCGGGGCTTCTTCAGACGGGGCGTGCTGCGCTCCGTCTCCGACTCGCTGCTGATGCTGAGGGGCGTCTGGCTGGGCGAAGGCTCGGAGCCGCGCTGATGCTGCGGGGAGAGCAGGGGCAGGTGAGAGGAAACCCCGACCGGAGACGACACCTGGGGGATGTTGGGGGGCTGCCGTGTGATCACTGAGAGGAGAGGGTAGGCACGTAGTGACGAGGAGCCTGGGAGAGAAGAGACAATGCGTCAGATGACAAGAAAAAACTGAGAAAAGTAATAAAGTCAAGTGCAAAAAAGATAAAAACAAGATCACTGTGAGTTTTTAGTGAGCTCTTTTGTGCCTCTCAGTCACGTTGGCTGTGCCTTTATCGACCGCCTGTAATTGCTTGGACAGGTTCATTTTTAATTGCCTTGTGTTTGCTGTGAAAAGTGTTTTGCTTTTGACCTTCTCCATGTTGAGGGCTGTGATCCCAATGACGCAGATTATGTTTTACACTGCTCCTCTGAACCCTTCAAATGAATGATTATTTTTCAGAGGTTGTTAAATACTAACCGGCCCTCCCAACAAACAACCGCATGCACACGCCGGGCCTGACACCATGATGTACAAGTAGACACACACATTCAGACACAGAATGAGCTGTAATAAAATCCAGAAAACTAAATCAAACGCTGTTCGGCGAATAAATTTTTTTCCCCTTTCTCCTGCAATCTGTCTCACTCTTGCCCGCATACGCAGCCATTTTCTAACACGTGCATTTTTACTCTTTATCAACGCAGACAGGAGCAGCAAGACGCCAGAATCAATAAAAAATAACACTTGTCTGGAGCCGACGTTGGAGCTGAGGAGAGCAGGAGGTTGGCCGAGAGGATGTGGTGGGTCAACCAAAGTGAATATGATATCTGCCAGAAAAATCCTCCAGCTTTTTCAAATATAAAACCAACTCTTTAACCGAAATTTACAAGCCAACTGAGCACAGCGCAGACTTTAATGCAAGTGCTGATAAGGAGCAGCAGAAAAGACACAGCAGGGATTATGGGAGTAGAGGTAGAAGATGTAGAGGAAGATAAAAGGCTGCAGCGGAGTAGAGAAAATGGGGAGGGTGTCGCACGCCAACACACACACACACACACACACACCCACACACAGCATGTGTGTTCCTGGATGTCTGTAGCAAATGTGTCTCTTCAATCTCCTCACTGAGTGTAAGACATAGACGCACACAGACATATATGCACAATGTCAAGAAGACACTTAAAATCAGATACTGACTTTGACTTTTATTGCAGTTTCTTGTTTCAGTTGTTTGTTTTTTTTCTCTCCTTGAGGGTGGCCCCCCCAAAAAAATTAATTCCTCAAAAAAATGTGAAGGACAAGAAGGAACATTTACAAAGAAGGTGGAGCATGTCTAACTACCTCTAATCTTGCAGGATAGAAAGACGTGCTTTCAGACTCTAATACCTATAAACTGTGCACAGATCCACAATAAACCTTCCTATTAGATGGCAGTCAAGCATGAGGAGCATATGCGCTGCATACGAGTGCACATAGGCAGGTACGGTCGCTCTGCACATTCAGACAGACATATGCACGCACCAGACACTGCCTTGGGCTCATCATGACATCATGGTATGGCGCTGAGGTCATTGCTAATCCTCCAACGTGAGATTGCTGCTATTGCAACAGGTCTAGACAAGAAGTCCTCTTTCCTCTGCCTGCATGTTCTTTCTCTCCATTTATATGTTTCCATTTAAACTGCTCTCAGTTTTTCTCGGCGTAAATCTGAGCCGTAAAAATGTCAGATTTGTTGATATCGACGAATCCTCTGATTTTAACGTTTGAAATTGACACAAGTGGTTTTTCCAATTGTGACTCATGGAATGATACAAAAGCAAAGGGAGTGTGTCACTTGTCATCATATGTGGGGGGGGGGGGAAATCTCAGTTTGAGTTTGTGATTTTTTTAGGAAACCTCTTGTCAACAGAGAGCTTGAAGTTGTCTCCGGTCAGCCCAGAGAAAGAGAGAGAGAGAGAAAAAAAAAGGGAGTGAGCACAGGGCGGGAAATGTCAGCTCTGGTGGTGACTTTCCACTGACAGTGAAGCCTTCTCTCTGACATGTTGTTGACAAGTGCCAGTGTCCTGTCAATAGTCTACAAATAAACTGTTTGAGTAGCTGCAAGAGCGCGGCTCAGCCCCATGCAAAAGCACACTGATACTCTTGATAATCACAGTTGGAATGTGGGGACTCGCACAAGTGCTTATAGTAACCATTACAGAAGACATACCTGCTAAGAATAGATCAAGAAGAGTTCAGCCTTCCTTTTAATGCCAACAATTTGCTCTATTGATCATGTGGTTAATATGACATAATTTATATTAAATAAACCATGTATATGATGTGTAATAGTTTACGTTTAGTGAAGAAGGGGATAGTGTTTTGACAAATGCTGTCGGTGCAGCAGTGTTGAGGAGATACATCACCCTTCCCTCACTCTTTTTTTTGTCAATGGGAGGTCAAAATGTATGATTCATTGCTCAGCTATGACGAGCATACATGCACCTTTGCACATAGTTATAAACTGTGTGTTGACAGATGAAGAGCTTCGCAGTAAAATGTTTGTTGTTCTTTTTGTTTTCTTTGGCCCTTCACGTTGAGTGCAGATGAAACGTTTTCAGGGTTGTACGGGCAACAGGTAGCAGCTTCTCTACCTGTTAACCTGCTGCTTTAATTAGATTCGCTCACCTTTACAGTGTGACAAGAGTACAAAAGCATCATGGTGAGCTTGTTATTGTGTTTCCCAAGCCACACAGAAAAAAAACTTTCTCAGTAGAAGTGAAAGGCGTTCAATAAACATGGACATTTAGTAGCATAACACTGCTGAAATCAGCCTGTAGCATTAGCTACTGACCCTGATCCTCACTGATTTATCACTAATCCCTTGTTGTGATTGATAAATCTGATAGCAGTGTTTGTCCAGAAATGACGGAGAGATGACAGGTTGTTAAATATTATCCAAAGATGGCGGACGTGTGTGCACTTAGTCTTTGTGTGTGTTTGTATGCATACCTGCCCCTGTGTATTGACATGGGCGAACTCGACCTTCTCAAGACGGCTTTATGTTTAATGGGAGACTTTATTGTCTGCAGCGGATTAGGGTAAAGATGGGACGAAAGCCCCTTTGCCCACTTGGATTTCTTTTACAAGTCCCAAGTCAGTACCAAACGGGTACGCAGCGACCCTCGGGCTGCTGCACACACTGCTGCTCCCTTTTTTCCTCTTTTTATTTTCTCATCATGCTGTCAGGTGAGATTACACCGCAGTTGATCTTAATGTCTCTCAGCTCTTCCAGAAAACACCACTAAAAGCCCTGCCCTGGGTCTCGCTGAGAGATGGGACTCTAAATGAAATATTGTAACCTGCCATTACGCTGTTCACTGTTCAGCACCACGTCAGGGCTCATTCTCTCTGATGTGGCTGAAACTGACGAGGATTTAACTTCATAAGCATCAGCCACCATTACTGTACAAAACTGATTGTCTTTATTTATACAAAACTGGACTGAGATTCACAATAAAATGTCACAGGATAAAATACAGGTGGAAGATTATGTTTGTTGTCTTTGTTTGAGTGGCACATTAATAAACTACACTAAAGAACCAACCAGTTAATTTGCCATCAACTCCTCCCAGGGAACATTACAAGTATCACTGTCTCTCAGCGGCCCCCGCTGGTGGCAGGAGGTTACAGCATCTCTTCCTTTTCAGAATGAAGAAGTCAACTTTCACTGTTAGGGGGCCACGCAGAGGCCAGCTCTCTTTGGGCCAGGACCTGTAAGCCTGCCAACTTCTATATCAAGCGCCAAAAGCCGTGGATGTTGGGGAATATACTGTGTCTCACACCCCCGCAGCTACAAATAAGTGCTAGGCAGAGTGTTCTGATATGCAGGACGGGTTACTCTATCCATCCGAACGGAGGGGAGCCAGTCATAGTAACCTCTAGCCCACACCAATCCATATCAGAGGGATGAGGGAATCGCTTTACCTATTTTTATCCACCGGCCGCTGTCATCATCAAATTGCAGTGGCTATTATTTCAGACTTTAGAGCAATTAGCCTAATGGTTACTAGAGTGCATGTGCAGTAGCCTTTAAGTTGTTTAGATTCATCTGGAATTAAAATTAAGGATGAGTCAAGACTTTTGTTTGGACAAAATAACTTTGGCTCTGCCAGCTGAGCTTTGTTTTACTGTAACTTGTTATATTCAGCAAGTATAAGACACTTACAGGGCTGCTGATGGATTTGTCATCTATCATGTGGAGATCTAGATATTTCTTACCAATTTAGTTAAATGGAAAAGAGAGAGAACACTTCAGTGACAAATTAAGATTGAAAGGAAAGGGAAAATCATCAGAGGAGCCACTTTTTTTCCTTCCCACTCAGTATTTCCTTCCCTGTAAATTAAGAGAAATTAGTGCAATATGATTGATCTTCTATAAGATGGTATGAAAAATGACATTTTTCTCAGGACAAATTTAGCTCGTCGTAGGTTACTTATTGCTGCGTCATATAAGCGCACCAACAAGATACAATCCTCCAAAGTGCAAAAGTCCAGTCAAAGCAAAATACATAAATGAAGGTCTTTACCTATAAGAACACCAGTAATAATCAAAGTATATGGCACCACATAGACTAAATATTACAACTTAATACCCCCGGGTAAAATTTGGCTGTATCTTTTTATCTGCGTACAACCTCTTTCTTGACTTTCATGCGTAACTACGGTGTCTTATCAACGCAGCCATTCATCAGCTTTTGCCAAACAAAAGCCCTGAAGCACTGCTGACATTCACTCACTTTATCTTATGTCACTGATTTTCAACACTTAACACTTACGGCTGTAACTGCTGTGATTTATAATGCGGAGTCCAGAGTAAAGGTGAAGTCGCTGATGCAACTTTAAAGGATGAGGATGCATAAATTCAGGGATTAATCAAAAAGAAATAGCCAAAACCTTGTCATTTAAATGTATAAGATGAATTAAAGATGCGTTGTGTTATTTAAACAATTGCCACTTTTTTCCACATGCATGGTCGTATATATGGACAGAGAATTGTGATTCAAGAAAAGCAAAACTGTTGCACCACGAGTTTTCAATACACGAGCATAACTGAACACACTCAACAAAGCAGCCGACCAATGTTCATTTCACCCGATGTGAACTTATTTCCACATGTCCTGATCCATGCACAGTTAAAATAAATCATCTATTTTCGAATTCATAAACACATTTATAAATACAAACATTAATTATGAAACAGAACTCGTGCGTAAAAGTGTCAGAATTTTCCAAACAAACTCTTCCTACTGTTCCACAAATCTGTAAAAGTCAATTACCAAACCAAAGGAAGGCAGAGTTCTCTTACCCGAACACGAATGAAGAGGCTTTGGTCGCACAATGAGCGAGGGGCACACCGAGTAGAGAGAAAGTTTCTCAAAATAATCACAAGTCTCCTTGGAGAGGATCTCGTCAATCATGAAAGTCTTGTAGCGCCGCCTGGCAGCCTTCAGCTGCCCGGGGGAGGAGAGCCTCAACTCGGCTTGACAGTGCATGATCTGTCGCTGTGCGCCGCGCGCTATATCTTCGCCGAACAATGTTGGTTCACTTAGGTTATGCAGATTTTGGGCGCGTTGAGGAAAAAAAGAGACTGCTGGAGTTCATGCGTTTAGATAACTCATTGTTTGTCTTTCAAAATGCAGCTTAGTTTTCCCTGAAGTGCCGCGGTGTGGATCAGTAGCCTTAAACTTGAGCTGCGCAGTGCGCCTCAGTGGTAATGAACTGACTGCGATGTGTGCTCACACCCACTGCTATATAAACCATCTCTGTACACATCTCTACTGCTCCTCTCTCTCTCCAAGTCCCTCTCTCTCTCTCTCTCTCTTTTGCAAATATACTCGTGTATAGGCTACTGAAAGCTGCATACATACGGCCACCTCCCACTCCTACCACACTTTATTCTCTCCCTAAGATTTCTTTTACGCATAAGCTGTAAAACTTGAAGGTTACAATCTAAAAGTTATGTTTTTCTTCGGAACTTGGTCATATTTTCAACATGAAAACTAGCAGGCTTCCTGACATAATTATCAAAGTTTCAGATCAAATCAAACGATCTCTGTGTCCTTTTAGGCCTGATTCATTTGATGTTAACCGTGTCATTTGCTCGTTTGATCTTACTGATCTTATATATTTATTTGAACTAAATCACTGTCTTCATTCAGCCAAATGACAGAACAGTGTCAAACTTCGTTTTTTATGAGCTTCAATCATAACTTATTTTATTCTGACTGCTTTGGTCACAATACACAATCTAATCTATTCGATGTTTTAATATTAAATTCAATCGGAAAAAAAACGTGTCATATGTCAAAGCTAATTTAACCAGTTAAAGGGGAGTGAATACTTACAGCTGTCTGATTTTTCTTTAACAATCTTGGAGTTTTTTTGGCATAGACTTTGTCGGTTTAGTTACATTAAACTTTGTTAGCTTGTTTTTTACTTTAAATTTGCTCAGTACATCAGAGATAATAATAATAATAATAATAATAATAATAATAATAATAATAATAATAATAATAATAATAATAATAATAATAATAATATGCAAAATAAGGATTTCGACTAATTTTTTAAAACCGTATTATTAGGCCTATTTCCAAGAGAAAAAAAACAAAACAAAACAAAACGAAAGGCTTCTTAAGGTGCAAAAATTTAGTAGCCAAAGCTGCGGTTAAGGGGCAACCAGTCTCTTTCTACTTACTTGTCACGCAAACGTAGTTATAATTCATTATTAAGCAACAACTGCGTACGTGCGCGTGGCATAAAATGACTTACATCATTTTTTCAGAGAAAGTACCACAAAATAAGAGCAACAGCACATGCAAATCCGTTTTAAAGTTCTGGTTTGGCTCTAAATAAGTTGGATTAAACTATAAAATCTAATTTAAGAATTGCCCTACAGCCAGATCAAACGGAATAATGTAGTAGGCCCACCAGTACATAACATACCGTCACTTAAATTACTCTGACAGGCTGAATCTGTCCGCACACTTCGCTCTCAAGGGAACTTTTGAGCATTTTCTATTTGTTATTCTACTTTAAAATTAATCCTTTGTTTTTTTTTCTTTTTCATACAAGTGGAAATTTATTTCTATCCCTTTTCTGTAATGTAGTTTGGCGATTTGTTTAAAAGACAGAGGGCGTAATAAAGAGTTTAGTAGAACTTTTTCTTCTTTTTTCTCTCTTGTAATT
>JAPZDY010000024.1:7698802-7714770 GCA_029783645.1 Ctenochaetus hawaiiensis
TTTCTCTCTTGTAATTCAACTAAAATCAAAGAAGAATCATCACTGCTTGGAAACCCGGTGCAGGTAGGGTTTCAAGCGCGCTAATGTCGGTGTCCCGAGGGGAGAAATGATTAACATCACAAGAATTGGAAATAGATTGAACTCGCTGGCTGCTTGTGCCGCCGAAGCCGCCGGGTTCAAAGAGCGGTGGATTATGGAGGAGGAAATATGGGAGCTCTGCATGGGGAAGCTCGGTTTCTGTTCTGAGGTCTGATGGCCTGATCAAAGAGGGGGTGATGAGAACAACTGCTGTGGAGCACTCTTTACTTCGGCTGGAGAGAAAAAAAAAACGAGGGGTCAGGCTAATCTTTAAAATTTGAAACCAAAATCTTTTACACTAACATTTCCAAATCCTTTTTTCCCCTTGAATTATTTTGAATTCCGCTTTATTTTCAAGTCGGTTTCACTAAAGAACATCCGTGTAGGCTATGTCGGTTAGTTTTGTAATATTTTTGCTCTCAGAAAAGCCAGATTACATATGTTTTTATTAACTGTCTGAACAAATAAAGACTAAGTTACAGTTAGGCCTGGGGTTTATCTCCGGCTACTGTGACACCAATGAACCCAAGGACCTGATGTGGTGCCAAGATCCAAAAAATCACCGCCGCAGCAGGGTGACACTTGAAGTTTGCGGTGCGGGACGGATACCGAGGGAGGGTCTCTGGGTTTTTGGAAATGGATCATTTCAGGAGACATGCTTCTATATAAATCCACACAGCAGCGGCTACTGATCGGCCTTCCTAATCCGCCCGCTTCGGGGCTGGAGACGCCAGGCAGCTCAACCAATTAAAAGAGTTATGCCACAGCCAGAAGCGCAATAATGGCCTTCTTAGTACTGACACCGAACAGAGGATACTCTCTATTAGTGCGATTTGGGAGCATCAGGATGCAATATGACACGAGGCAGATTACATGCAAGACAGAGAGCTTAGTGCAGAGGGTGCAAATGCACCTCCACTTTTAGCCAGCGGGAGATTTATTGGGGGGGATATAGTTGTCGATACAGCGCGGGAGCCGCTGCTAGTGGCATAAGCACTTTCGGAAGGGTAGATTATGACCTCAGCACGGACATTAAGGGATTTGATCATCACTTTGTTGTAAACAAGGCCGAACAGACACACTTGGGCATCGACGGGGAGAGGCAGATCGCAACATGAGATGTTAGGGATCAAAGTGCTGCTAATTCTGGGACGGAACAACTGAAAACTTCTTTCACATCTGCAAAACTGACAGAAAAACCTGCGCCATTTACTAATTGGCGTTAAGACTCTTCCGATAAGAGAATCAGATATCGCTGTGAACAACTTCTGTGAACGAAAAATAAACCTTAACATAATTGCATGCTGTAAAGTGAACAGGGCGGGTGTTAAACCCATGTAAAGACTTGAAAGCATCCTAAATAGAAAGGTCAACCGTAGGAGCTGATCATGTGGCTCAGTTATATTTAACATCTTAATTGATTCAATAAAAGAATGCATGTGGCGCCACCTGTAGATTACTTTATAACCCACTGCACAAGCCTATTAGTTACATGTGGGCCATTTATAGGTGCAGATAAGGCCAAGTGTGCATGTATAACGGCATGTAGCATCAACATACAATAGCTCACTTAGTTCACTTAGTCACATACACAAAGAGCTGTAAATAGCATTCATGATGAACAGCCAAGACCCTGGCATTTGTGCTGCAGCTAGATGAAAGACAACACAACAATCAAATGAAAGGAGCTTTATAATAATGAAAATGTTCAATTTAAAACAGTTTGTCTTACAGACTTAGAATAAAAAAATAAAATAAAACCCATTCTTAGAAAGAGCAAGGTTAACAGATTTAACATTACGAAAAGATGGTGCCCTGTTCTGGTAAAAGGGGTGCTGGTGGACTCTTTAGCTGAAAGTTTGTTCTTTTTCTAAAAAGTACCTGAAAAGTTCTGGGAGCACCATATAAATACTGTTTGCATAACATAAAAACTGGCCAATATCCTAAATCATTCTCTTTTTTTTTTTTTTTAAATATGTGTTGTTTTTTTTCTTAATCTTCCAAAACAACTATCATTCATGTCTTATTTTTTCCTTGCTCTTTTGACAATACAGTTCTCCTACTCAAAATTTTTGCAACATCTGTGAGGAAAATCTCACACAAAAGAAGTGTACAAATTTAAAAATGCCTTAAAAGTAAACAAAAACTTCTCTAAGGCATAAGTTATTAAATGTTCAAACTGGTAGGATCATGTACAAACGACCTGAGTATACAAGTGGCTTTGTCAAAATAATCCATGATCTTTTCAGTAAGAAGTCTCAGTACCGTCGCCACCTATTATCATTATAGCCACGGCTTCCCCTGTCGTCATGATGTCTGCTGCCACCTCGGCTGTCATGGTGACGGTTGCCGCTCCTGTCGTTCTGGTGGTGGTAGCTGTCTCGGCTGTGACTGTATTGCTGATGACGACCCGAACTTGGCTCATCTGCGTAGCGCTGATTTCTGCCCCCGCTGTTTATTTGGGACGACTGATGCCGATAGGGGGCGTTGTTGTGTTGCCTTGAGCCACCTCTGCCAGAGTTTCCTCCCGTGGACGACTGCCTCTGAAGGGGCTTGGAGAAGCCGCCATTCAACTGCTCAAGCTGCTGCATGTGGAGCTGCCACATCATGTTGTTCATCTAAGAGGATATGAAAAAGTCGGAGAAGAGGACCTCTGATTTATATGGTTCAAGACTGAAAAGCTTCTTTCTTTTGTTGCTTAGTTATTTTGTTAAAAACTAACAAAGAGCAAGTCTTTATATCATCTTGCAAATTCTGTAATGACTATTCAATCACAACTCATTCTTCATATAAAAAAATGTTACCATGACTTGTTTCTGCAGACTGTCCGGAGATGAAAAGGATCTCTGCATTTGGGGTGGAGGTGTATATGGTGGGGAGCTGAACTGGATCGGGTTTCTGCAAAGAAGTAAAGCAAACCACTGTCAAATATTTAACAATACAAAAGAGCTAAGAGCAACAAGTCTACATAATTTAAGCTGCAAATACTACAAACTGAGTGGCAACTACTTCTGCAAAACCCATGTTTAATATCTCAACACTTGGTTATTCAAACCATATTTGGTTAACATTTTTACTCCTTCTTTGACCTCTGATGTTGTGAAGTAGTGTTTGCCAACCTCCTTTCTAAATAACTGACTTCTGTTAAACCAGAAGTTACCAACAGCCAACAAAATGAAACTCATCTTTACCTTGAATGAAATAATCTACCTATCATGTTTAAACACTGGAAACATTTGGAATAAGGTAAGTGCAAAACTCCATAACTCTATAACAAGGGTTATAATTTTTCTGTTTACCTCTGTGGAGATATGTGTTTGGCCAAATGCTAAATACAACATGCACACAGCACTGTAATGAAACAGCTGACTGGATTGTGAGCATGGAGCAAAGGCAATCATAGTATTCAACCCCAGTTCAAAGTGAACCAGAGGCAATTAATTACACTTGATACAGACCCCTGGTGTTTTTAAGCAGGCCTGCTATTTCAGAACATGAGTGTTCATTGGGTGTTAAATCAACTTTAGTCAGTAACTTATGAGCAATATGAGCAACACAGAATGCAAGACAATATCACATGATTTTAATACTTCAATTCTAGGCCAAATACTCGCAACTTCTTCAGCAATTACTCCACAAAAATAATGTTCATCATTTTTAGCATGTAACATGAAAGGACTGCACTGAGTCCTCTGTGTATGTCAACGCAGACCAATCTAATCCCGTTTCATGCAACATCCTTTGTAAGGGCTCCAATTTTTGAGCACAGGGCAGTGCCATGAGCATGAAATACTTGCATTTTTGACCAATACTTAATATATTTATAGCACTAGTACTCTTATAAGCTGCATGCATAAACTGTGTACTACCCACTCACTACTCCAGTTCTCCCGTCTCAGCAACCTTTGACCTGCCTCCAATAAGTTTTCTGCAAAATTGTGTACTAAGACTTATGGGGAAAAAAATGTAAAAGTTACTCTTGAGGAGAGCTTTGTCTGCAATATTAGAAGGGCAGAAAGGTCAATCCCAGTAGAGGCTGAGAGTTAAGTTTATAGGATATTCTTACGTTTGACCATGGGGATTTGGGGTGTTTGCAGGACTTGAATTCTGTGAGTTTCCTGGACTGCTGCTATGACTGCTACCTATGATAGGACAAAAAGAACAAAACATAGTTAATAAGTAAGTTAAAAAAAATCAGGTTGAAAAGAATCTGTAACACATACAGTGCAAGTTTGACAATCTTGTAATTTTGTTATGCAATCTAAACGAGCACATTTAAGAAACGAGTTAAGCAGCCTAATATTATGCCTGGACAAACTTGGACAGTGTATTGGTAATGCTTTTTTTTGCAAAACATAGGTTGAAGACAAAGGCTAGAACGGTTTGTTTATCTATTGCACAGGAGCACATGACCACTCAATATATTCCAACAAGACATTATAGCAATATATGAAAGATATTCCAATACTCTGCCATGCTTACAGTTTTTACCCACCACATACGGTAGTAAATGCCACTATCAGCAAAAGACCATCAGTGCTAGCCACACAGCCAGAATATTTGCAATATTGTCCGGAATCTCAAAGAAGATCGGACCTGTTGTGTTTTATGTAGTAGTGCAAAAAAACCTTAAATTACACCTCATTCTAACTCTAACTAATATCCCGTCGAGAAGTTGCATGGCATATTTCGGTAGTTTGCGCAATTTGAGTAAATTGTCCAGTTCATTAATAATTCTGTATTATTATACTCGTGCTTTGCATATAAAAAGAAATACCCATATTTTATATCACTTAGTCAGGAGTTGTCGGGTTACTCAATGTTAAAACGGGGTCTCTAAAGGGAAAATGGTTGGTGACCATTGTTAAAGACACAGTGGCGTTACCTGTGTAGCTCGAGAGTATGCTAATGCATAAAGGCACCGGCAGTGTAATGAGATTATATGTTTTAAAATGATGTCTGCATAAGACAAATAGTTTTATTTGAAAAATCACAATTGAAAAATCAACTCACCTGATCTGAACTGCACGTGAAGCGTTTTCCCATAGAGCGATATCCCGTCGAGAAGTTGCATGGCATACGGCACGGAAATCTCATGTTTGTAAACTGCGAAGCCGAATGTTTTCTGTTTCCCATCCAGATCTTTTGGAATTTTAGTTTTGATAAGAGGTCCTGCCTGAAAAAACAACCAATTAATGTTACAGGTGTGGCTTAACCAAACAACAAATTGCTAAGCGAACGCTAGCAGCTAACGTAAACGTTAGCTACAGTAAACAGCTAACAGCTCTTAAAACTGACAACATTACGTGCCCGACAAACATTAGAAATACAACATGTGTGGACGAGCCACACTCATTGCAAATGATATAACATTTTGGTCAATTTTAAGTGTGACGCGCTTTCGATTTCTTAGCATTTTGTTATGCTAACCGTGCACTTGACATCTGCTAGCTTTAGCTAACGGTAATGACAACAGTACCTGTACAAACAGCTCGAACAAAAGCTCTTCTGTCACTCTTTGGTCTAAATTTCTTATGAAGAGCGTCCTGTCTGTTTCATCCTCTATCCCCATCGTGTTTGAGTGAATAATGGGACTCTCCAAGCGAAATGGATGATACGTTTAGCGTTTAAAGGGCCTCTGTTGAATTTAAACGGAAAGCCTAGCTTGTCGTAAAGTAAAATGCCGTAAACACTCGAGCTTCCGTCGTAGTGAACAGCGGCAACTTTACGACGTATAAAATACGGTATACTTAAATTTATACCTTTGCTTACAGATTTTCTCTTTGGTTAACTGGTAATAATGATCAATACAAATATGTTATGATAACACATATGTTACATAACATTATAAAGATAGTGACTAAGTTTTATTTAGCTACTCTGAGAGGCGTTGCAGTAGTAAACGACATGAGGAGCTGTTTTGAACTTCACCTGTACTACAAAATGATATTAAATAGGAATTATTAATTTGAGGTAGATGTTAACGTTTGAGTTAGGTCTTTTTGTGCAACTGATTTATTTTTATTACATTATTGACAGTTTTTCAAAAAACACATTCTCACTTATCTGCACACACTTCTTTACACCAGTTTTTTGAAGACTCTGTGGTTTTCATTTTTAATATTACTTTTTTTAATGTCCTTATGTCCCATGATGCACTGATGTCTGTATTTCAATACCAATTTTATACTTGTTACCTTTGCTAATAAAAAGTCAGTTTTCTCTTCTGTGGCGTATTCAGTTTCTTTTCTTGGCCTGGCTGTTGCACAAAGATAAGGTTTCTTTTTCCCCCACCCTCTGACTCCCTGTGATTGAGTCAGTGACTCAAGGGGTTGGAACCAATCGCTCCTGGCGTTAGCGACCTCAATGAATGTGGAGGTCAAATCTTGCAGCTTGAGAGGCTTGACTTCCACCTTAATCAGATGGGCCTCTGTGGTTGTCCTCAACATTAATTAGATCAATTTTTAACTGTAATGATTATCTCCTTCATGCCTTGGAAACATCCTCACAGAATTTGTCCTGGTAAAACCCCAGAAAGAGAAACAGGGATGGCACATTAGCAACAATCTGTAGACTGCCCTTCTTGTACTTTTTTTCCCTTTTTATTTTTGCTGTTTGATGCATAAAAGATCATAGCGGACCGTATGCTGCATCCATTAAACAATGATCTACAACTTGCATCTCTGTGACATATATATATTTATTTCAGGCAAGGTGCTCTTTCCATTAATATTACTCATATGGCAATAAACGCTGCAATTTAACACCAAAATCTTGGCTGTCGTCATGCCTTGTGGGACCTTTGCTGTTGTGCATAGTTGTTCACACTTGACATATTGGATGTGTTGGCCCCTATCCTCAAAATGCTTATGATTTAAACTGTTGCAAGGTTGCAATATAAGCAGTAAAAAGCCGAAACCATAAAACCACACCTGTGCAGTACACAATTTGATGACTAAAGCCCTTGAATCTATTTTGGGTCCCCACATTGCTATTACCCCAATACATCTCCCTGATGTATTTCCTCCTCCCTTTTTTATAACTATTGGAAGGATTTCAGCGGAACACTATGAAAGTGCTGTTTCCACAGGAAAAAGTAGCGTGGAAATGGGAAAGAGTGATAATGGAATTGAAAGACAAAACAGAAAGACCTGCTGAATCTTTAAAACTCCCATATCTGCTGACAGAAACTGAGCAAATAGAACCATATAATTTTGGCAATAAAATATAGACATTTTAACAGACTTTTTATATTTAAACTGAACAAGATCTAATTAAAAAAATCAATTAAATCACCCACCATAGCTAAGTATTTTATTCATTACTCTAAATACTGTTGTGTGCTGAGTTATGCTGAAGGGTCCCAAAAGTAGCAGAAGATGGCAGCATTGATCCAGTCATACTGGCTGTGTCAGCATTGCATTAATGGGGGCTTCCTCTCTGTGGGGATGTAAGGCGGTTGCTATGCACTGTGAAAGGGAAAAAATGCTGAATTTAAAAGAGTTTCTTTTTTTAAATGTGGAGAAGGGACTTGGATTCAATTGTCATAGGAATATCCTCTTTTCATGTTTCTCTTTTAGCCTGTAGTCCACTTTCACATTTCTCACAACATTAAAGGGTTCCAGATGGCTTATTAAGGAGGTTGTATTGTCGTCTATGGAACCATTTTGTAGAATAATTTTATTTTTCTTGGTTCAAAGGGAGAAAAAACAGATTAACATCTTGCATTTACATGTAATTACATCTGAAATTGTTTAGATATGGTCTTTTTGCTGCTTTTCATGTGAGTATCAGAACATTGATTATCTTGTTTACCAGTTCGGACACATGACGTACATCACGGTCGCCTGAAAAATCTGAGGTTAAGTTCTAACTGATCAGTGGTTCGCATCATATGTCACTGAAGTGTCCTTTCATTGTGAGTGCTCATCATTTTACAGAGCACATGTGCATTCAGCTGTTCAAGTAAACTCACAGAATTCCCAGACTTTCACTCTGTGATCCAAGACAATGGCAAACAAAGCACTGCAATGCCTCTTAATCCATCTGGAAACAAGTAGTGCTCGAGCAGAAAATCATTGTGCTCATCTTAAATCAACTATAGAAACAAATTTGGAGCTAAACATAAAACAGCTCTATGCATTTAAAAAAAAAACAAAAAAACATCACATCCCGCATTCATTTTTAAAAGCATCAGTTAACCTTTTTATGACACAGATTTTGAAAATCTTCACATGAGACCTGGCCGCATTGTTTTAATTAAAAGTGGAAGAAAAGGAAAATGGGAGCAATGCTCAAGGGCAAGATGGAGCCAGTGAACAGTCTGCAAGGGAAGAAGTGACAGGGCAGGACCCCAGAAATAGGCCACCACCAGCCACCCGTGCTCTGGAAGAAATCTTATGGAAGTCTAGTGGCTCCACGAAAGGCTATTGTAATGAGGCTACACACACACATACACACATACACACACACACACAAACACACATGCACTGTATGCTCGCTTCCAATTATGACCTCTGGCCTGGAGGGTTTGCTGACACTGTGAAGTGATTGACTGGTGGCTCAACACATCCCTCTCCTTCACCAACATCCACCCTTGCTTTAGGCTTCAACCTATACACAGCACATCCTCCAACTGCCCTTCTCTCCTGTTCATTAATATTCATAATTCATGTGGAATGAAGTGATTCGGGATCATTAAACGCACATGAATATTTGTCGGATGAAAGTTTAATTAAGCCATCGCTCTTTGGCAGCGTGATGTCACAGAGCGGCTTCCCGTTCAGTGCATCCGGCGCACGGCTTAATGGCCTGTACCTTTTATAAGTGCTACCCAGTGCTCGTCCAGCAACAACCTCCACCAATGCACACTCTTATTTTACAACTCCTGCGCTGCTGTTGGCTAGACTCAAATGATAGGGGTGATGTGTGAACTGGTCCCATAGTTTCAGTGGCGATATGTTGATCTATCATATTTAATTTAACAGAACTGGGGAACCACTTTTGTGGTGGATGTTATTTATTATTCAGGACCTAGATTGTTGAGTAAGAAGTATATGCATACTGCCAACAGTATATCTCCTCAACAACAGGCTGCACTGTATTTATGCTGACACCATATGCAATATGCATATGATCTGCCGTATGTGTAATCTTATATGTAACCAGATGAGTCTGAGAGATTCTTAGATTACAGCAAAGGTTTGAGTATATTACTGTATGTATATGTTAAGTAGGACAAAAAAGAACTTTACACACAGTCACACCAGAGTCAGGCCTTACTTAACCTTCCCCGATAGAATAATAATCATTCTCAATCAATCAACTTATACGGGTTTGCTTCAAAACTAAGTGTAGGACTTCAGGGAAATGTCCAGTCCTCACTTTGTAAGATATATCTGATGAAGCGACTCTCTCTCTCTCTCTCTCTCTCATTCTCTCACACACACACATGCAGACGTAGAGCTCATCACTGGCAGCACGCCACCTCGTTTCAGCACTCTCCGAAAACAAATGGATGCAAAAATCTTCTGAGGGGTGTCCGAGCCGCTTTGTTTCTTTAGTTTCCCTCCCGCTCCAACATGCTTGTTATCTCAATATCAGCACCGCATGTTGCTGCTGCCCTGACATGCTGTGACTTCATTTTCATTTTCTGTGACTTCCCTCTCTCAAACACACACAAAAACACACACACACACACACAACACACACAGACACACACATTAAGGGAGAGATCCATCCTGTTGCTACAGTGCTGCAGTGCTGTGTAGCAGTATCAGAAAGGGAGAGAGAGGGATGTCTGGCATCGGCCCCACACCACAAAACGGACTGCGGCATGGTATCCAAAACCTTTTTTTTTCTTTTTTCCATCACTTCACTCAAGCAGCATCCCCTTGTTCCCCAGTTGCCCCTGGATAGGGTGTCCAATGACTAATATTAACTTACAGTATATGATTAAGAGCATGGAAATGTGCAGCTGTTGCATAGAGAAAAAAAAATAAGGCACATTATTATCGCATGCAATAATAACCTCACTCTTCCCCTTACCTCTACCAAGCTAAATGTTCCAAAAAGTGTTGTGTCAGCACATTTCAAACAGCCAGGCTCACCCCTGACGCCTCCATGGTGAGGAGCAGAATAATGCCCCTTGCCAAAGGTGCCATATGGATGGTGTTTTATAGCCGGGGAAGCGAGAGGAGATGACTGTCCTACAGGAATAATTAAGAAGTGGATCCCCACAGTATAAAGCTCATCACATTATGAATCTTCAGCACCTTTCCTCTTCAGACCTCACTGCTGCTGCTGCTGCTGCTGCTTTTGAAAGCCTCCAACACCTTCAGAGAAGATAATGAGCTCTGTCAAAAAGAGACTGCCTCTTATTTTTTTCTCCCCCTTTTCCAAAAGTAAGCTTTGCCTTTACCCCACTTCATTATAATCATCAGTGGAGTGTCCCATATTCCTGCAGCTGAGCAAAACATGCCCTCAGAGACAGTCAATATTGCTGCTTATAACCTATAACTCCGAGCTCAGCCCCCCGAAGAAGAAAGTTCTCCCTTTGAAGATTCTCATCACTATGGTAATCAGCTGATCAGAGGATGTTATGCCAACTCCTTGTGATGCAAATATTTACTTTACATGCAAAACCTCCAGATTCAGACTCCTTCTCTAATTTGCACTTGAGTTCAGGCAAGCAATCTGCCACCAATGATGTAATTGCACCGAGGAAATTACACCCATTGGATAAAGAACCACGCAGTCAGTCAGACCAACATCTGTAATGTCACACTGAAGAAAGCACGCAGGAACTGGAATGAAGGTTCATGAGGAAAATTCTTCCATTTAGACAAAATAAAAAAACACAGCTGTGCCTAATTATAAGTTCCTCTTGATCACATGCCTCTTAAGAAGCTGAAATTTTGATAATTCCACCAAACTGGTGGTGTCACCATCCTTGTTTATTGTGGTTTAAAATATAAAAAAATAGACTCTCATATAAACCATGCATGAGTGGCACACAGTTAAGAGGTTGTTAAAATACCCAAGGCCTGTGCTAGAATTGCTGTCTTCCAAGAAGTCAATGATGCAAATGAAATAAAATTGCATTTAGCCTTGTCATTTCATGAAAAAGGCTGCTCGGGTGTTTATGGAGAGCATGAGAAGGTCACAATCTTTTCAGTGCTTTGCTCCTCATGGTGTAAACTAATTGCTTGCCGTAGCCTCTGCAGCTTGGATTAAATAGTAGCCTTATATTGGCATAAAACTGCAAAGCTAATGTTCAAATTCACAGAAAGATCTCTTGAGAGTGCAGAGTTGATTTTTTTTTTTCCCTCCTCACCCCCAGCCCCCAGCCCCAGCCCTTTATCTTCACTGTCAGGGTAAAGCACATTACTTCAAACCCATGCAGGAGCTGCTTTAGGCTTCACTCTGTTTCTTACCGCAAAATAATAGAAAGAAAAGTTCAAGAGGAGTTTGACAGATCCAGCAAGATGGGACCGTGTCAAATCCATTGAAGGCTGTTCCAGGGGTTTGGATCTGTCATTGTCACAGCTAATGTTGTGTGGTCCTTCCATCCTTGACTTGTGGGTTTCTCCGCACAAATGTTCAGCGTTTGCCTTGACATTCAACTAATTTATTTTTATGATGTCAGATAGTTGTAGACAAGCTATGAAACTGCCCGAAATTGTGTTGAAAGACAGCTGTTTAGTTTTCAAAGGTACACTGCTACCATTGTTATGAAAACACTGTGGACGGGAAAATAATAATTTGTGGTTATGGCAGTATTTGTCCGCCGCAAAATTTGTTTCAGATACTCTATGATAAGTACATTATGTATCTCAAACCAGATGCTCACATGCTGTAGAAGACCTATATAAATGAACACATATTTTCTTTGTTTCTTTTACTCTAATATCAAAAACATTTCCCTGCCATTACTGCAAATTGTACTTTATTATAACATATGCTGTAAGTCACTATGTCGATCCAAAACTTAAACACAAACAGACGTTTAGATTTTTTCCTTTTTTTCTGTAAAGGCCATATTTAGGGGTCCATTCAGATTTAATGGATGAATGTGGCCCCCCAGGCAGCCCTCTCAGCACATGCCAGGAGACATGCGGGTTGAAGAGAAATGTCACAAAGGCAAAGAGAGCACAAGACAATTTCTCCTCATTAATGTTTAAAAAAAAAGTCTCTGGACATTTAAATTTCAGGAATGGCTTTCATAAGCTACTCATTAATCTATAGTTTTCTGTGTAAAGAACTTAATGAGTATATAACCATATAACCACTAGACTGTAACATTAAAACAGTAAAAGACTTTGGTTGTCTGTGCATCAGTAGGTAGGAATCTGTTGTTTTCCATTAATCAACTGGAGACGAGAAGTAAATGCAGCATCACAAGCTATATGCTAAAGTGCCAATCCTTTGCAAATGAATGGATGAGTCAGTTATGAATTTTTATACATATATTTGCATAAGCAGGGAAATATGCATTTTACATCCGATAGTTTTGATGCAGACAAGAATGAATGGGATACCATGCTATTTAGCTTGATGAATTGCCATTAAGTCTTGAAATTAAAGGGATGTTGTGTTATTTTTATGAAATGTAAATTAAAATTTTCCAAGCCATTATTATACAGCATTTTCTTCAGGGCTTTGTGTTTAAAATGAACAGATCATATGTTAGCAAGAACTAGCATATGTGGTGCAACCTGCCTTGAATGTGGTTATGCATAAATATCCCTTTTGTAACCAGCTAAGTTTGAACTCGCAAACAGCATTTGTTTAAAGATGGAAATAAAGAGAATCTGCCCTCTCAAAGTGCTTGTTGACAGTTGCCGGCAAAAACCTTTTATTGGCATTTACAAACAGATTTTTTAGTCAGTCACAGGCTTCCTCCCTCATATAAATTTAAAAGCTCCAGTGAAAAACTAATTCTTATGATGCTCACTGATGCAATAATGTCAGTCTAAAAGTGAGCAGGGATCTTAACACAGTGTGATGGGACATTCCTGCGACCTGCCCTACTGCTTTCCATTTTCCCGGACGACACTAATGCATGCAACAATGCACGAGTTGGCAGCCGCCGCTAGATTAAAGGAAAGAACCAGGGATCTTCCAAAAATAGCACTTGTATCAACAATCCCACCAGCTGCTTCGTGCTCCACCCAGGGACATCATATTCCATCAATCTTTCAACCATTTATTGACGGGATGTCCACATAAATTTGTCTGACAGGCGTTAGAGCACTATGAAATATTAATTTTATACTCTCTGTCTGGTGGTCCATGTGCCTCTGGCAACAAAAAGAGAGGTCTGTACATTAACCAGAAGACAATGTTGATGGAATACCGAACAGTGGGGGAAAGTATTGATGGCACTGGCTTTTCGTAAGCAAAGCAGAGAGTGAGGACAAATTACAAGAAAATCTAATTATAATATAGGCCGCATGATGACCTGGTTACTGGAGAGACTAAATTATACAGTTACACAATCAAGCCCACAACAAAACATTTGTACTGTTGAAAGGCTCTTAAGCGAGACAGTGAATCCGACCGGCTCGCTCGCAGCATTGCTTCAGATAAAAGCCAACAAAAGCCTGGATATCTCTGCGGTCCATTTCCCTGCATGTAAGCCATGTTATGGACCTGCTGTCACACCTCAGGGGGTTTGTGCACCATGTCAGTCTATTTTTGAGGCCCCCCTCATCTCACTGGACACGCGGTTCAGTTTGTAATCAGAGTACTGTCAACAAAGTGCATTTCATTTTCATATTTATGTTAAACAGGGGGGAGTCATTGCATGCTAACTGTGGCTCCTTTCATTCTCTCACTTTTGTTTTTCCTCAAAGTGACGGCGTTGTGAGTGCGCTCGGATGAAAATTCAAGGTTGCTCCCTGGTTTGATGCTTCCTATTTCAAATCTGTCGGAAAGTGAATAAATTATGCACATCAATCCATGCAGGAAGTGCAAGAAAAAACGCTGTTGAGTGTAATTATAGCAGCAGATATAAATGGGAATCGGAGGGGTGATAGCATAGTTCATAAATCACAGCTGTGTATTGTACAGCTTCACATGTGGCTCTAATAGCAACACATGTCTTCACTTTATGGTCGTGCATTCCAGTTTTGTAACCAGGATATTGTGAGCGCATCACTGTGCAGGAGAATATGTGAAGACTAGATTTATTGTTTTCTTTATCGGGTTTTACAAAGAGTCCAGACAAAGTCATAAACTACGGCATAAACGTACATCAAAAGACTGTCAGGCTGTGGAGAAGAAAAATATCAATGACTGGAACAGATTGAAATTCAAATTCAGCAGATTCAGAGTGCGTGGAATGAGGAGATTTTAATGATAAAGCACCAATCCAAAACCAATTCTTTATTCATCGGTGGGGTCAGGAAAGTGTCAGGCGTGCTTGAGGCAACTACAGCGCAGTTCAAGAATGACAACTGCAGTGTAAGCAGTCCTCACGTTGATATATGACTTTATTAATGGGGGACAGGAAACAGCAGGAAAAAGGGTTGGGACCATCACCACTCTGTTGGCAATACTCCCCCCCCCCCGCGATCCGAACCTCTGCTCTGCCCCGATGTTTTAATTCCATTATGATGCAGGGCTGAGATAAGTAAGCTGTTTGGTAAATCAAAGACCACCAACACTGGAATCAATATTGCTATCTCCAACACAGCAGCCTGGCCACTGGAATAACAGTAAGAGGACATAAACATTGTTCAGCAGAGTGGAACAAATCTCATTTTCAAATTAAAATGACCAACAAAAATAGCATCAAAATAGAGAGATCTAGGCAGTAATATATGACGACTTCACCTGTCTGTCTGTTTACTGTCTTAAATTGGTTTTCATCTAAATAAAATCATAAAAAGTATTTTCCTCCTTATGAGCATTCTTCGTTAATATTCATCTTTGGTAAGTAAAGGCAACATCTTTAACTTTTCCACAGCCTTGCACTGGGGGAGGGCTTTTTATTATCTTATTTTAATAATTTCCATCTGGCTAATGAGAGCTTATTTTCACTGTGCCCACAGGCACTGTTGTTTGTATTGTTGTATTTCATCACTTGGTTAAATGTTAATTGAGTTTTCCATATCATTTGTGCTGAGTTAATGTCTCACTCAAAGGATTTCTCCCAAATTAGCTTTAAGGGTTCTCTGCAGGTGTTGCAATTCCACTCGCAGTGCTAGGTTCTGTGTATAATTGTTTGTTGTTAAACCATGTTTCTCTGCTTAATGAGCCGTCTGTCGGGTTTGGAACAGTCTATGGGATTGACCTACTGACTGTCATAAGAGCGGCATCACGTGTGCTGTACGTTGTCCAGGCATATGATCGTTTTCATCCAACATTATAATCATCACAATACAGAATCTCAGAAGCATCTGTGCATTACGGCTGAATTTCTGCTGCTTACATGCATCCATTTCTCCCTATTAGATCTCTGCTGTTAAACATAATCAATGGATTGCAGTTTCCAAAACCTTCTGTCTGTTCATGCTGTGATTACTTTAAAGTATTTTTCCCATGGCTGTATTAGAATATGCTTATTATGCCAGGGTGAATGCCACATATCACATAGACATTATGAGGAGTAAAAGTATTGTACAGGGGTCTGCAGTTGATGAACACCCGGTCCATATTAAAACAGCACTGAGACTTAAAGCCCACTTCATTAGCAGTTAGCAAAAAACGTTAATGAGCGGTTCAGGTGTGCTAACTGTGAATTTACTCCAAACTCCCATTGAAGATTCTTTTGTAGCATTCATATTTACATATAAAGAGAGAAAAGCAATGGATGGATGGATGGATGGATGGATGGATGGATGGATGGATGGATGGATAGATGGATAGATAGATAGATAGATAGA
>JAPZDY010000024.1:7734418-7744661 GCA_029783645.1 Ctenochaetus hawaiiensis
CTCCCCCCCCCCCCCCCCCCCCCCCCGCCCGTCACAAACTAATTACAACAAAGTTTGACTTTTCCATAAAACAGTCTCAGCGTGTGTGCCTGGAAATACAAACACGAACTCTGCCTGTGAGTGACACCTGCCAGCAGACAATGCAGCGCTCCGCATTTCCATCAAGGCAGATTCTTTAAGGCAATGGGCTCTCCTTCCTTTGTCCTTTAAAATCAAGGAGCTACAAAAAAAAATCAATGCTGCTTTAGTGGGACGGTAAGTGCCTGGTAGAAGGGCAGCATCATCGGGGGCGGGGCTAGTGAGGATATCTGGGGGAAATCAATACATAGTTGGTTATAATACTAATAACAATGTCACTAAATTACACAGAAAAAAATATTTTTTACTACGATGTTTTGATGAAAAGATACCTTTTCAGTTTATTGATTTACAAAGATTAAGTACTCATTGTTATATGTCCGTTTAAGCTTTGAAATGAAAAAGAAAGACGTTGAATCACCAAAACTGTGCACAGCAGTCAGCAGTTTTTTTCTC
Source organism: Ctenochaetus hawaiiensis (assembly GCA_029783645.1). NCBI lineage: Eukaryota > Metazoa > Chordata > Actinopteri > Acanthuriformes > Acanthuridae > Ctenochaetus > Ctenochaetus hawaiiensis. The sequence goes on from JAPZDY010000024.1 coordinate 7,734,953, forward strand.
ATTTTACTGCTTCATGGATGGTAAGATTTGATTTAGCTCTCCCATGGTCATTTAAAGGTCGAGAAACCTTTTGGTAAGAGATGCAGATGAAAAAGTTCCCTTCCTAAAAAAGGAAAATGATGAGGGTAATCACCCTTTTGGGTGATAAGAGATAAGAGGTGCAGAAATAAAGAGGGATGGGAAGGGAAGGGAAGGTTTAGCACACTTGACCTCATGGCCCTCTGAGATCGTGAAGCCAAAGTGAAGCTTAATGCTGAAGTCAGATCAACCTTAAAACTTGAGTGAAATAATTTATATATGTACCTGGTAATAAAAATCAAATGTATATTCTAAATAAATTTTAGATTTATATGCTTTTTTTCCTTTTTGAGCAATGTTGTCATTAGTTTTCCGAACCAAGGTGTGTCTTTCTGTGACTCAATCTGCAGGAATATCTATGCATGATGTCAAAGAGTCCTGAAAGAGTCACTAAACACTAAACATGTACCTACTGACTAATTGTAGACTGTGATGAATATGTATGCCTGCTAGTAAAATGATAATATAACACTACAAATCTACAGCCATGGTGAAGGAAAAAGAAATTGATGAAAATCAGACAGAAATCTTTTCTATGTTACTAACCCAACTGTTAGAGGCTAAATGATTATCTAAATCAGTTTACTTTCTGTTTGGCGGCCATTTTAAGACATTTCACTTTTACTTGGTCAGGCTCAAGCTCTACTTTTAGTCAACTTCAGTGATGTACCTCTAGCATAAACATTATTTTTCTAAAATTAGCTTTCAGGCAGCGGGATTTAAAGGAGGATGCCCTCCCCTTTGTTAGCAAAACGACCAACCACAATGCATCCCCCTTATTAACCTGCCATCCCCTCTCTCTAGGAGCAGAGGGAGTGCAGAGGGGTTGTTTAGTTGAATGTTTTAATCTGCCTGACTCATTAATACTTTATCTGACTGAGGTTTTGTAAGTTAGAAACTATGGTCCAAATCTACAGTCTGACCATGACTCTGAAATATTTGCAGCCCAGCTGTTCGATATTGATAAATCCATGGTGCTGTCTTTTGGTGCTGAAGTAAAAGATGGATTTGTAATTCCACCTTTTTTTCTTTCAGTCCCATCCCATGAAATTTTTTCTAGGATCTTTAATATTCTCTAAAACATGTAATAAAACTACTCAATTCTGTGTTTCATCTGTACGCTCTATATTGTCACCTCTGTGATCAAAGTGACGAGTAGCAACATGTTGCAGAGGGAAAGTGAGAGGATCATTGGGACAAAGTGCAGCCTTTAATATTCTGGTAATATTCCCACAAAACTGTATGATCTATCAGGGTCATCTGTGCGGTGTTGTGCCATCCCCAGTGTTCATATTTAACAAATTATTAGTCACTTACAGGCTTAGAGTTAGCATGTTTAACAAGGACATTACGTGTTTAACAAGTGGTGACTAAACAGTACAATGAAATCAGAAAAACATCATTTAGTTTCATCTTGTTGGGACCGTAATATTCCACATCCTATAATAATCCTTTTGACAACTGTTAAGATCCTGTAATGTATTTGAAATGATGGACCCATATAAGTCTACCTCTTATCTGAACAATGTTAAGTCTTAATTATTTATCATATATCACAGCTAGTCCTGACATTTGTCTCATACTGTAGGTTGAAGTAACAGGATTTGTCACTCGCCTTAATGTACAACCCTGGACAGTTACCTACTTTAAATCCACAAGACTTGAATCCTCCGGTGCCCAAGGACATCAGCGGCCTTGTTAAAATCTCCATCTGTCCAGTCCCATCTGTGTAGAAAGCAAGCACTTGCTCTCTGCCTGTTCACAGGTGAACTTCAAGGTGAGCAACCACCTGCACTGGTACACATATGACAGTTGGACTGAATAGATTTTTAACCAGAAATCAAAGTGTTTCTTCTGGATGGCAATGAAATTACTAATTTACTGACAAAGATTGATGAGTGTTAACAATAGCGACTAATCCTGCTTGGATGAAGGATTACTCTCTAGGTCACTTCAGTCAATTACTATCAGTGCTTTTGGTGGATTTACACAGCTACTGTGTACATGACATTAAGCTAGTTGCCTATAAAAATATATTTTCTTTTCATTTGTGTGTAAAATAAGATTGGCCATTACAAGGGTCATTAGTAATCTGTTTGGGAAATGTGCTGAGAATGCAAAGGGCTTCAGGGCTTTTTATATATATATATATATATATATATATTTAATGTCAGCAACGTGCCAACATGGGGACAGTTCATCAAATATTCCTCCTTAAGTCATAGTTCCACTGACTAAGCATTATGACCTTTTTAATTCATCTGACTAATCCAGCCGCGCTGCTGTATCATTCATTACTTTTTTTTTTTTTTGCATTCAGTAGGCACGGCTGAAACAAGACAAGACTGTGCAGGGAGAAACCATCTGGCCTTCAACTTAGTGTGTTGATACATTATTGAAAACGTCCCAGACACAGCATTGTCTCGCTTCTGAGTTCCTGTCTTATGTCCGATTTAACAATCGCGCCAAGCTGCTGAGCAGTCAGACCAATTCAGTCTTATCTTGATGTTCAGCACAGGAGCTTTTTGGACTTAAATTTTAGAGGCATCTTTGGCATCTGTGCCTGTCTAAATGTCTTTTAAGTGCCCGAAGTGCTTTGGATCCCGATATCCAAAAAGAAGATGCCTTAAAGTCCAATTGAATTACTTTATAAATCTGCAGCAGTTCTGTTTATAGCTTTTCAAGCCTCCGAGTGTGGATAGATCTCAGTTCTGTTCCTTTGTTGTCAGTTCTGTTCCACTCAGCACACTCTGAGCTGTTAAACAAAGTCTTAAGAAGCTCAACAAAGTTGCCTCCGTCGTGTAAAAATAAGAAGCTCATTTACAGCACATGTACAGTGGATTTAAAGAGGAGACTGGAACACGGCCTGCAGAGTTTTCACTCAGCAATAATCTTACATGTCTTATGAACTACTTTTTTAACAAAAGCTAACAAAGACTGTCCCTGAGGGTAAGTGACTTTAAATGTGTTATCCTACATTTTTTACATTGTACCAAAGTGCTAAGTGAACTTGCAAGAGTGTGTGTGTGTGGACGGGTGTAGACTTTACTCAAAGATGGCCTAAAACATCTATGGATCAAAGGCTTTGTCTTTTTCGGGCTTGAATTTTTTATTGTTAAAAGAAATAATCCAAAAAATGTAAAATAGGGTTAGAATAGGAATCTTATGAGTCACATATTGAACTTGACTCTTTTCAGCCGGTGCTTTTATTTGAGCCATCACTGTTTTATAGACCAGTGTTGGTTCATCACATGATCTACAACACAAACAAAGCTTTCACATAATAGGATATGATTTATTGTTCACATCAAATCATCTATTAGACACTTGGTTTCTTATTAAGTGTGTTCTGTGTTATAATATGTCGTTATTTATTTGATGCACTGCTTAGTGTTCCATTCATATCTTTTATGTTGTGTATATAAATTGTATAAGATGTCTCTTTATTCTACTTTCAGGCTGCCTTTTTAACACCTGGCCAGGGACAACAGAAGGAAATTACTCAAAACTTTCTCTGCTGATAAATAAGCATGTTTACTGTCAAATAAACTAATAAAAAATAATTAAAAATTAAATGAATAGGTTTTATGCTGCCGATTCAAAGTGTCTGACTAATATAACTTGCACAAAGACCATAATTTGCTTGATTTTGTTTTCTTTTGCAAAAAGACCTCAACTAATGAGATCAACACAGTGCTACAAAAGCATATGTGCGTCACACAGTCGAACAACCAGACGACTAGGTTCGCTTCTGGTTCTTGAAAATGGTGTCTGTTTGTCAGGAAGAGAAGTTTTAAGCCCCGTGGAGGACCAGACTGGAGCCTCGTGGCAGCTCCAAAAAAGGGAGCTTTATTTTTAGCAGATGAACAACAGGAAGGAGAAAAGGAGGCCAATTCTACCTGGCAAGATATGTAGGAATGATGACATCGGCTCAGTGGAGTGTAAACTGAACACAGAGAGGTCGGTACAGTTTGATAAGGTGAGCACTGTTAGGGGAGAAATGGGGTGAAAAGTGAGGTAAATGGAGAAAATAGACAGTGGAGCAGGGACAGAGGTCTCACAGCATAGGATCTCAAGTCCGAAAGTTTCTCTGATAATCAACCACGGGAGTGAACCGTGGTCAGTAAACAGAGATGCAGTCATTGCAATTTTTTTCCAACAATGGCTCAAATCCTATTCTGAAGAAGCTATTTATGTACCTTTAAATATCAAACACAATCGTCTCTGTAAACAGTTAGCAGAAGAGCTGCAACAAATATTACGGAGAGGAAAACAAACAGATCAAGCAGCAGGAGTTTTTATGTGCTCAGTTTGCCAGATATTATCAGAATATTTCATGTTTGCCATCATGCTTGAATGTTTAATCAGAATATGACCTTTAACTGGCTGTTGACATTCATATGCACATATATTACGCAAAATAGCAGAAAGTCTAACTATCAGTGCATTTCAGGGCAAAAGTGGGTCTGTTTGACCAAAAATATTTTTGGAACATCTTTAGCTGGATTTAGCATAATAAATATGCAGTTAATTTGCATTGTGGTGATACTGAACTCTGATAAAAGAAGCCATCTGGGGTTTTGCTGATATGTTGAACATCAGCTGCATCAGTATCAGCATTGTTGCTCATATTTTGGCCAGTGTGCATATTTTGATGTTTTAGCCCACATGTGTCACCTGTAGGTCATCAATATTTAACTATCAAATAAAATATTCAAAGAAATATCGACATCAAAATATTTAAAAAAAAAGGCCACTTTATATGTGAAAATCTCCTCTGTAGTCTCGTATTCAGTAGTTGTTTACCATTCACCTCCCTTCCCCACAATGCTTTTGTACACACTCGAGCGTTCTGTGCTGACAGCTCTCAGTATAGGCACATGACCTGTATACTGAAATCTCAAACTTGGCTCAGTGTGTCATTGGTGGCACTGCACGTCGGAGATACTGCTCGTCTCAGTGAGTGCTGCTTTTCAGCGATTCGTTCAGGTACCAGAAAGCAGCGATTTCAATGCTCGTCTCATGACAGGCTGCAGATACTGCGCCTGCAGGCTTTGGCGGGGCAGGCTTTTGTAGCTTTGTTGTTAGTTTTGTTGTTTTGAACACTGGTGTATTAGTGTATAAAAAAGGACTTGAACTGCCAGCCGCCACAGCAGTATCCACCTGCACGGAAAACACAGTCTGTGCTCTCAGTAAACTGTTTACACAGCTTTTTATTTGTCATCCAAGATATCATAACATTGTGCTTATGACAGGAGGGATGAATTGCAAGCTGAATTTGAATCCTCGGAGGTCTGTCAGAGTGAGAATGGGCAAATTCAATTCGACATTCAGAGCCCACAAAGAGTAGTTAAAACAGACAGTGCACAAGGCCTGCTCTCAATCCTAAATGATCACAGAAGACAAGCATCATCTTAACCTACATTTCAGCTTGTTTTGCTCCCTGTGAACCACCTGTATCCTGCACAAATCTCTGCCCACCCCTTGAAGCACAGCCAACACTTTAAATGCAAATAACACATCAGGCCAAACTATAAAGCAGCCAGTTTAGGAGGCATTTTTGTAGATAGAGATTAGTGAATAATTTAATGGCAGATCTGATCTCTGAGTTGCAGGGGGTGGCATGCATACGCGTTAACTTGTCTTACAAGGCAGTGCTGCAGGGGGAAGCAAGCCTTCTCTTCTTTTCATTACGGAGGGCAGATTGGGAAATGGATCAGGCTCTGCAATCATTAGTGTGCACACACAGGCGTGATTACGGCTCACAGACCTCCAATTCCTCACCTGTCAGGATTTTCTCACAGCAAAGTATTTGTCGGGGGGGGGGGGGGGGAATGAATGTTCCCCCCTCATAAACACCTTTGATTTTAGCTTATTTCTAGCATGACATCTATTAGCAGTTCAGTGACATTAGGTGCAATTAAAAGAAATGATGGTTGTGGGGGGTGGGGGTTAATCACTGGGCACCCAGAGTCATCACCTTCACTGATGTATCTGAAATATGCATAAGGAGAAAAAGAGAAAAAGGCAATGGCTGCAGACCAGATTCAGCCTCTAATTAAGAGGATAAAGCCCCCCCAGTAAGTCAGATTTCAAGAAAACAGCATGATGGGAAAACCTAAGGGATGAAAAGCCAGAAAGCTAGAAACTCAAAAATACCAAAATATTGTGTAAATGTGGTCTTATCTTCCTAATTATAGTGTAAAATGGGCTTTTATTTACTCTTCAGTTTATAGGAAAGCTTCTTGTGCTGTAGAGAGATTAATAACAGCTCTATGAATTGAGGGGACATTGTGCTCTTCACTAAACAATTTTCTACAATCCTCCCCCAGTTGTGTTTTTCTTCTCGGTTCAAAATCTTATCAATAAATAATGCTGGCAGCGCCAAGCCTGTGCCTGAAATGTAAATGAGATTTGGTGTCTGACTCCCATGTTCCACTGTCGCTTTCTGGTCTTCCTGGAAGTAATTTCTGAGGCAAATTTGGGTCACGACTTACTTGTTAGGTATTATGTGTAAACATCCAGACCCTTCAGCCAAAGTCTGAGCCTCGATAAATTCCACCAGGCTTGATTTTTCAGTTTTTTTTTTTTAAAAAAGACAGCTTGGAGATTTGGTGTACTTTGCTGGTCCCATTCCCATCTTTTTTTTCCTTTTCACTTCCTCCTAATGAAACTTATTTCGAGAACATGGACTGAAGCCATTGTGAAGACTGCGTGTGAACACCCTCACTTTTAACATATTGAAGAGAAAGCGGTTGACTTGGATGCTTGCACGGCACTTTTTCATCGCACAGACGGGCATTAATTAGTTTCTAGGTTCTGTGTTACAAACCTCAGTGTCTATATTTGGGATGTTGAAAGGCTCACTTCTCATATTTGTTCCGGAGTTTAACTTCGCCATTAATGTTTGGCTCTGGTGACTGACCACATTTTGGTATGGGGAGGGGGGGTAAATGATATGCGAAAAATTACTTCCAAGGCCACAGTGGGCGTGCGTGTCGTTGATGGCTTTTCCACTTGACCCCCTTTCTATTACAGAGTTTGACAGAGCTAGTATTTAATATTCTGCTACTATTCTGGGCTTTTCAAAAATCCAATTAGGCTCCCGAATTTACTGGATTATGACACGACCATTTGGGATTTTAAAAAGCCTCGGTTCAGGTTTTGTGGAGGAATTATCGTTGATATTTTTGGGGGGGGGAGAAAAAAAAATAATTGGTGCTCTATTTGTGTGTGATACATACAGATGTAAAATGAACTGTTTGCCCTTCAACATGATCACACATGATGAAATGTGAACAATATTGGAGGTTTATACCTGTAATGATGGAGATGGGTTTAATTGTTTGCTGACATTTTTACTTTTTGCACATTTTTGACAGAAATCATCGTGATTGTCATCAACAGTTTTATTCCCTCAAGAGCAAAGAGGTGGTTTTTTTTACAATTTTACAGCCAATAATGTTCAGAACTCCTTAAAAACAACCCTCTGCTAGTTGTAAAGTTTATTCAAGTACACATTTCAGTCTGCCCTCACGGTGACCTCACAGTAACACACTGAGAAAATTCATTATGCAGTATAATAATGCTGTTTGGTTCACACCTGCTCATGGTAAGACACACACACACGCACACTAATGTCATTCTGTTCTGTAAATGTATGCCATCCTGCTTCATGTAATGCCCTCAGACATTTCAGCTGAGGCACTGCTTAGGAAGTGTGACCCTCATGTTGTTAACAACCGTCTGTTACACTGTGCATCCAATTTACACCTTCAGATGTTTTTATTTCGAAACAGTGGCGCTTTTACATTGCCGAGGCATATAGCAAATTAGGAATCATATTGCAGACCACTGGCTGTATTTGTTTTCCATTGCCCTGTGAATTTCATCTGCCTTGCTTGAATGGTGCCCCCTCCCTACCTTCAAATGGTTCAGGAGACCACCTCATCTGTCTGAGCTCCTCTATTCTTCATGCATACAGGAGGTCTCACCGTTTTTTTTTTCTTTTTGGTTACATTTTGAGCAATTTGTTCGCTGAATCACTCTAAAGCCACTCTCACTTCGATGAGCATCCCTAAGGTTTGGCCAGGAAATAAAAAAAAAAAGAAAAAGAAAATAAAACGCGCTCCTTCAAGCACAATTCTCATGTCAATGCAATGTTCTGATTTATTTTTTTTTTCCCGGTTGTTTGGCATGCCAGAGGAAAACACACATTGTGTATTCACCGATCACAAACAGCAAGTGACAGAGGATATTCCGCCACAGCGGCCAGATATGTAAAATCTCTGGAAATGAGTTTCAGCCTGAGCGGCGCCAGAGTGATCTGCAAGTATAATTGTTGCGGCCTGCGTGGGCTTATCCAAAGTGAGGGGAGTGTTTAATGAATTTAAAAGACCTATTTAGTATTATACCATTGTGGAGGGAAGTATCCATCATTTTCCCCACACAGCTTTGCTACTTGACCATGACGTTGCTGCTGTAACGGCACCTTGACATGGACATGTTTGGCGTCATTGTATCGGATGTTCAGACAATAAAGTGACCTGAGCACTTGATGTTTTCCTCAGGAGGTCCTCCGTGCTGCTCTCAGGCTTTGATATTGAACCTGACTCAAGGTGAATACACACTGCATGTGTGTTTTATGGCATGTCCGGAAATGATTCTTGTTTACTATGGACGAGCAAGCGATTTATCACCATGCCATATTTGCCTTCCGCTTCCTCTCCATGTACTTCATTTCTGTCTGTTGGAGCTCATTAAACAGAGCTAAGGGACTGGGTGAAGTGAGCAGTATGTCCTGAGGAGGAAGCTTGTCTTCCAAAAGCATTACCATAACCTGGCGCATCTATCCTCCAGGCATGCCGGCCTGCCTCTGCCCGCTCTGTTTGCAGTGGCCCGCAGCTATGTGTGTATATTTGCTATTATTAGGCAGGGAACTGCTGGAAGGTATAGAAAAATGCCAGTGAGGGCAGCTATTTTTAACAGCTGGTGTTTGGCCTTGATCCTTGTTCTCACTCCCTTTTCTTCTATTCCTATTACAGAATGCTATGTGTGTTTTTCTTGCACCTTTTGCAAATCGCACCATGTGCTGGCCGGGCATCAACGCATTGCCCTCTAGTTCAACCGCATCCCCTGTCCACCTCCATGCCCATGTGCTGATAAATCACAATGTGTCACACACTCTTCCTCCTCTTTTTTTTTCCTGCATGGCAACAGACACAAAAGTTGGCTTCAGCAACGAAGATAAAAAAAAAAAACAGCGAGACTTACAATAAAGGGCATCATAGATTTTTACAGGTGCTATTTTTGGAAAACTTACAACACGTCTCTTAATTTGACTCAGCCAGCAGCGAAATTAATGAACTGCATTGCCAGGCTTTTAAATTGTTTCTCGCCCGGAGCTATGCAAAATCCATTCATACAGTCAGTGATATACACGAGTCCTTGCTGACATTGCAGTGCTAATGCAGACGAGAGAACTCCTCCTCTTCCACTATGCAAGCACCACAAGCTGAGAGCAGCAACACAAGCAGCTCCCTCACTTCCTCTCTCTCTCTCTCTCTCTCTCTCTCTCTCTCTCTCTCTCTCTGTGATCCTCCTCTCTCTCTCATGTGGGCTTTCTCGTCCC